>PVIC010008839.1:0-47150 GCA_004025085.1 Thryonomys swinderianus
GGACCTTGGGCTTGCCAAACAGATGCTGGAATCACTGATCTAAATCCCCAGCCGTGACTGTATAATTTTTTAAGTATGGAGATTGAACACACTGAACGCGGAGCTAACTCCCAGTTTGTATTATTCATTAACTTTATTTTGAGAAAGGATCTGCTAAATTGCCCAGGCTGGCCTCAAACTTCTGATCCTCCGGCCTCAGTCTCGTGATTTCCTCATCCTTCTGCCACCCGGCAGGCTGCACCTTTCACCCTCCCCTGCCCACTGTCTGAGTCTTGGGAACATGCCCCAAAGCAAACTGGCGCTGAGATCCACATCATCTCCCTTCCTGCCTCCCACTGGGGTCTCTTGGCTACCACCGAGTTCCACTGCCCGGGGTCTGGTTTCCTCAAAACAGTCAAGAGGATTGCTGAGTTCGCGTCGGCTTGCCTGGGCACCATAGTGAGCTGAGGGCCAGCCTGAACTACAACGCGAGACCCTGTCTCAAAAAGCAAAAAATAAAAAATAAAAACAGTCCTGGGAGGTCCTCGGAGCTGCAGACACATCGATGCAGGCTGTGGGTGGAGCCAGAGAGTCAGTGATATGGGTGGATGGAGAAACAGTCTCAGTTAGATGGCAGGGGAGGCGGTGGAACTGTGAGATTTGATGTATTTCCCCGTTTGCTAGGGGTGTTCTAACAGTCACATAGTCCTTTACAAAACCAAACTTCGTTTTCAGAAAGAAATGTAGAAACTTCTCTGGATCCTTCCATCGTTGACCCTCCTGCACCCCCCGCCCAGCGGCAGCCGGGGTGCAGACACCCGCCTGTAACCCTGAGCACTCCGGGTGGACAGCCCAAGAGGATCAAAAATTCGAGTCCAGCCCAGGAACTCGGTGACTTAGTGAGGCACTGTGTCCAGATAAAAAGGAAAACAACAACAACAAAAGGGATGGGCTAGGGACAGAGGGTTCACTCCTCAGTACTTATTTTTTAAGAAGAAGAAGAAAATAAAAAGATAAAGAAAACTATCAACCCCTGTGGTGAGCGAGCATTCTCCGTCTTCTCCCAGATACGCCCACATTAGCACACATGCTGCTCTCCTTCGCCCCTCTGTCCTCTGCTCACCGTCAGCTTCACAGGACAGAGCACAGCAAGCAGCACATGACGAGGGCTCAGGAAGTACTTGCTGTGTGCGTTAAATCCATGGGTGGGCACGCAGCGTGTGCACTCCCGTGGACAATGAAGTCCTGGGACTGCAAATGGGTGGGTTCTTTTTTTTTTTTAGACAGGGTCTCGCTTTTGTAGTTCAGGCTGGTCCTGAGCTCACTATGTAGCCCAGGCAAGCCTCGAACTCAGCAATCCTCCTGTTTCTGCCTCCCAAGTGCTGGGATGACAGGCGTGAGCCACCACGCCCGGCACTGTGGTATGTGGTATTGATTGCGGGTGGGCGTGAGTCTCCACGCCCAGCATTGTATGTGGTTTCCGGAGTTTGAACTCAGGACCTAGCGCTTGCAAGGCAGGCGCCGGAACCTCTGAGCTAACCCTCCGGCCCTGGGTGGGTTCTTTTTATCACTGTTGTTATTTGTTACCAACGAAAGGTGCTGTCTTTTAAAAATTCATTTGGTGAGGGCCGGAAATTTAACTCAGTGGTTCCGGCGCCTGCCTCGCAAGCGCAAGGTCCTGAGTTCGATCCCAGTAACCACATACAATGCTGGGCGTGGTGACTCACGCCCACCAGGAATCAATACCACACACCACAGTGCCAGGTGTGGTGGCTCACGCCTGTCATCCCAGCACTTGGGAGGCAGAGACAGGAGGATTGCTGAGTTCGCGGCGGCTTGCCTGGGCTACATAGTGAGCTCAGGACCAGCCTGAACTACAAAAGCAAGACTCTGTCTCAAAAAAAAAAAATTTTTTTTCATTTGGCGAAGTAAATCTTTTGAATAGAAATAACGGAACAAAATTGGATCCAGTTTATTAATCTCTTGTCCTTGATAAGCATCATTTTAAAGAATAAATAACCTGGGACTAGAGATTCAGCTCAGTGGTTCTGATGCCTGGCTAGCAAGGGCAAGGTCCTGAGTTCGTTCCCTGGTAACCACATACAGCAATACCAGGTGTGGTGACTCATGCCCACCAGCAATCAGCACCACACACCACACTGCCAGGTGTGGTGGCTCACACCTATAATCCCAGCACTCAGGAGGCAGAGGCAGGAGGATTGCCATGAGTTTGAGGCTAGCCTGGGCTACACAGTGAATTCAAGAACAGCCTGAACTACAAAGTGAGACCCTGTCTCAAACAGAAAAAACAAACAAACAAACAAAACCCAGAAAACAAAACAAAGATGAAAAAGAGATGGAAAATTAGAAACAAAAATAAGAAAATTAAAAGACCTATTCAGGAGCTCCAACATCCAAATAAGAGGAGTTCCAAACAAATTGAACAGAGTAAAAGAAAGAGAAAAAAGAAAAAATATATTTTTGAGAGAACATCTTGTTGCAGATAGCTAAATTAGTTGGAAATTATCCTGGTGATCTTCCTGCCTTAGCCTCCCAAGTGCTGGGATTATAAATGTGACACCTCACCTGGTTTAAGTTTGTTTTTTTTTTTTTTTGAGACAGTTTTTCATTATGTAGCCCAGGCTGGCCCTTGAATTCACAGAGATCCTTCTCCCTCACTGCTGAGATTATATATATGAGCCACTATGCCCGGTAAGAAATTCTTAAATAATTAATTTTAAAAAAATTTCCAGGTTCAGGGATTTAGCTCAGGGGTACTGGTTCCTCCCTCACAAGTGCAAGATCCTGAGTTCAACCCCTGGTACAAAAAAAGAAAAAAAAAAAACCCAATGTCCAAGTCAAAAGAGCTTGCCAACTAATCAGTGTAGTGAAGGAGGAAAGATGTGCCCATCCCAAGACATACCACTGTGACTGGCAGGACGGGGGGGTCAGAGAGAAGAATCGGGACACAAAGAGTAGAAAGTCAAGGGCCGTTGGACCATGACAGCCACACTAGAAACCAGGACTCGGCTCAGCCGCCCTCTCAGGCAATGGAAAACTGAGACAGCCATGTTAGGCCTCCAACATGGCACCTCCTCCACTCACTTCTTTGGGGACCTACCGGAAGTTGTCTACTGCAGAAACCACGGGCAGGTCCAAGAAAGTGGCAGGACAGCCATGGTGGCACAGGTCTGTGATCCTAGCTGCTCAGGAGGCTGAGCACAAGGATTACAAGTTTAAGGCCAGCCTGGGCTACATAGAGAGTCTCTGTCTCAATGTTTATTAAGAAAATGTTTAAAGGGTGGGCCGTAGCTCGGAGGCCGAGCATTTGCCTAGTATGTGTGAAGACCTGGGTCCCATCCCATTGGGCTACCAAAAAAAGATGAACTTAAATATAAGAGAGGGACCCCAAGACCGTGATCGAGCTGCCCAGGGAACAAAGCAGAACTGAGGAGGAAGGTGGGGGGTGGGGTGGGGAACAGGAGGGGAGGTAAGGAAGCGCTGACTTAAGGGCAGGGCTAGCGTAGGTCAGTAACCCCAGAGCATCCTGCAGGCATCGGAATCCCGGATTCAGTCTCTTCCCCATGCCCAGCTGTCATCCTGTCCCTTAACCTTGTGAGACACCCCATGTCCCATAATAACTTCCTCTTTTTGCTCAGCCAGTTCACAGTGTATCTCAGCTACTTGCGACCAAGATTCCTCCTGAGATCTTTGCAACTCAAGGAATCAGAAGCAATGTTACGTGGGAGCTTGGTGGAAATACCGAAGCTCAGGCCTCACACCAGAACTGCTCACCAGAATCTGCATTTTTGTTTGTGGAGTTCAGGGCAAGTGCTCTGCCACTGAGCTGTGCTCTGAGCCACATAATCTGCACAAGAGCCGGACGTGGTGGCTCACGCCTATAATCCCAGCACTCGGGAGGCAGAGACAGGAGGACTGCTGAGTTCGAGGCTTGCCTGGGCTACAAAGTGAGCTCAGGGCCAGCCTGAACTACAAAGTGAGACCCTGTCTCAAAATTAAAAAAAAAAAAAATCTGCACAAGATTTCCAGAGATTTCTATGCCCAGGAAAGTCTGAGTGTCCTCAGATATCTACCTTGAAAGGTGGAGTATCAGATGCATTAGAGGTAGTATGTAAAATACCTGACCACAGAGTAGTACTCTAGGGTATTCTGATGGTGACAGAGGCGACTGAACTAGAAATTGGAATGACCACCTCAGGAAGAGTTCCTAAAACCACAACAAATCTAGGGCTGCATCAAATTACAAAAACAAGCGCACACCAAAAAGACAAAACACATTTCCACCAGGAAATAGGCCCCGCTCTTCTCCAGGAACCTGTTGGTCTAGTCAGCACAGGTGTCGACACTGGAAACCATTAAGAAAACCACCTCTCAGGTGTGGCAATTGGCTGTGCGTGCCAGTGGGCATCCGGGATGCGGGATGACGAGGCCTGGCAGGGAATGCTGACTTAATGCTCCCTTCCCCGCTGAGCCCCTGCTCTGCCCTGAGCGCAGGAAGTAGGTCAAGAGGAAATGTCCTGAGCTAGCAGCTCACGATTGCTTTTTCAGGCAGAGCCAGTGGCCCAAAGGTCTGGGGGTGGAAGGGGAAAGGGAAGGAGAGTGAGGAGGCCGGGGGCCCACTGCGGGGTGGGCAGAGGAAACTGCATCTCCACTCCTGGCAGGAGCGAGGCTGCCTCTCTCCAGCTTTCCTGGCCTTTGGCACATGGCCACCTTCTCTGTGCCGGGCTTCCAAGGCTGAGCCGGCTGAATGGAAGCTGGGATTGTAAAGATTTTAAAGCAAAGAGGAAAATGAACTTAGGGGCCGCTGGTGTCCCATCTCAGCCCTCGGTGTGCTGGGCTGGAGGGTAAGTTCCTGAGTTCTGAATCTTTATGACGACTTATCGGTCACTGCTTTCTGTCAGCCCACTGTGCTGTGCTTAGACCTCTGAGTCTTCACCAGAGAGGACCCCTCGCCCTCCAAGAATTTACCCCAAAATCCCTCACTTTTAGAATAGCAACAGGAGTCCTAACCTGCTCAGTAATAACAAACTGCCATCGCCTGGCAACTGTCCTTATGAAGGCGGGCTGTGGTGATCAATTCTTTTTTTTTATTTTTCTTTTTCTTTTTGAGACACGGTCTCACTTTGTAGTTCAGGCTGGCCCTGAGCTCGCTATGGTGTCCAGGCAAGCCGCCGCGAACTCAGCAATCCTCCTGTCTCTGCCTCCCGAGTGCTGGGATTACAGGCGTGAACCACCACGTCCGGCATTGTGGTATGTGGTGTTGATTGTTGGTGGGCGTCTCCACGCCCAGCATTGTATGTGGTTACCGGGGATCGAACTCAGGACCTTGCGTTTGCGAGGCAGGCACCGGAACCACTGAGCTAACCCTCTGGCCCTGTGGTGATCAATTCTGTAGCCACCATCACGCTAACAAAGCAGCGGCAACCCTCAAGAAATACAAATCCCGACAACACATTTACTTCCCACCAGACACTTTAAGGATGTTTAACTCCTTTCATTCTCACAACAACATCATGGGGCTAAATGCAATTTCATTGGTTTGTTTGAGACAGGGTCACAGTGTAGGCTAGGCCAGGGTTGTAAACTCATGGTCTTCCTGCTTCAGCCTCCCAGAGTGCTGAGATTCTAGATGCGTGCCGCTGTACTCAGCTACAATTTTAATCCTGATTTTACCGCCGACACACAAAGAAATTAAATGGGGTCACAAAGCTAGTAAATGGATGTATTAGTCAGCGTTCTATCACTGTGACAGATGCCTGAGCTAATTGGCCTAAAGGAGAAAAGATTAATTTGGGTTCCCGGTTTCAGATGTTTCAGTCCATGGTCACTTGGTCCCATCACTTTGGGGCCTGTGGAAGGCAAGGGCTGACGCAAAGCTGCTCGCCTCTCGGCAGTCGGGAAGGGAGACAGGAAGCAGCAGGTCCCCATATTCCCCAAGTCCATGCTTCCTACAACAGGCCCCGCTACCTCGCAGTGGCGCTGTGAGCTGGCACCCACGCCTTTGACACACGGCCTGTGGGGACATCGCAAATGCCAACCACAGCCAGGCCGGGACACACACCTGTAATCCCAGCACTCTGGGGGCCAGCGCAAGGAGAGGGTGAGTGTGGGCCCAGCCTGGACAACTTCACCACTTAGTGGAGACCTGTCTCAAAAGAAAAAAATCCTATTTATTTATTTATTAAAGCATGGCAAAGTTTATTTGAAAAAGTAGAAGTGAAGAAGGAAGGAGAAACTGGCTTTGCAGGGTGAGCTAGGGCTGAGCAAAAGAGGAAAAAGCAAGACAACAGTATGCCCTGGAGGAAACAGAGTTAGCTGTGTGAGGAAAGCCATGGTAGCCAAAGAGTAAAAATTCTTTAAAAGGGCTGTGGCTGTGGCTCAGTGTAAAGGTCCTGGGTTCAACCTCCAGAACACCAACAACCAAGCTCCAAACCCTAACAGTGGCAGAAGAGGGCCAAGCCCAGGTGCTCAGGCTCCAGGCCCATCCTCTAACTATGGTGTCCCATCGTGTACCGGCAGCAGAGTGCCCTGCTCAGTAATCCCAGCTCAGCTGCCACCAGCTACTGATGGCGGCTAAGTCACTGGGATGCAGTGGGGGATGGGAGAGCAGAGTGCTGACGGTGCGGAGCACATCGCAGACCCTGGCGCTGCCCCTCTTTCCTCTTCCCCGCTGCCCTCTGTGGCCTTACGCAAGTCCCCGTCCCTACAGCGTGCCTGCTTCCTTGCAAGTGAAGTGGGCCAAGTGATTGCGGGGGAGTTTTTGCTGGTGGTGGTGGGACTGGGGATGGAGCCCAGGGCCCCGTGCATGCCGGGAAACATCCTGCCACTGGGCCACAGCCCCAGCCTTGTCCCCTCTCCCAGTGGCTTCTGACAACACTCCTGGAAGAGTGACTACATGCCCAGTACTGTATCGGGCCCCTAGAGCCACAGAGGCGAAGACAAGCTGTCTTTGCCTTTGCATGGCTCGTGGTCCCATTCTCTCTTTGATTTTGCAATCCTTTTGAGTTGAGCAAGGGATGACGACCTCCTGTCCTACACATGTGGGAAATGATGTAAGGACACGGAAGGTCGCACGGGTCAGAGAGCCACAGGATGACCTCAAGCTGACTTCCTAGCCCAGGACTTTCTCTGCTCCTCTCTTCCCTCACCTGGGTATCACTGGAGCAAAGCCTACAAAATTCACTTTGAGTCCTAACTTCCCACCCTCTTCACCTCTCCTGTCCTGACAAGAAATATATATATATGCATATGTATATGTTTATGTGTGTGTGCGCGCGTACACACACACACAGAAAGCACAGCAAAGTCAGCTCCCTCTGCCACCCCTACTCTTGCGCGAAGCCCGGCCTGGAACAGCAAGCACAGCTACTGTATGCACTGTGACTCACTGTCCTATCTGCTGACTTGGCCTGAAACCTCTCGCCCAACCAAGTAGTTACTGGTGAGCAGGAAGTCCTTGGTCAAAGATGAAGTCAGCCTTCTGGCTAAGAGGATGGAGCCACAGGCACAGCCTTCTCTTCTTGGACACCTCCCCAGGTCCCACCAAGGCAGCCAGGCTATTCCTGCACGCAGTGGGTCTCCAACCCAGTGTCCCTGCGCACAGGGACACTCAACTAGACATTGCTGATGGATTCACTGCTGGACGATGTCAAGGATGGCATACAACATGTGGGCCTGGAGTCTAAAGGAAGGGACTTCAACCTCCCTTACGTGGCAGAACTGGGCCGTGACTCAATCCACATTCCTGAAAAATGTATTCTTTAAAGGACCCTGTGCCGTCAAACTCACTTCTGCAATCTTTCCCCAGAACTTCCTCTTCTGTGCCCTAGGTTAGGACAGGGGAAGAGGCGCCTCAGGCCCAGCCTCCCTTGAAATGGTGTCAAAGTACATCAAAACCGAGCAGGTCCCAGGCACACTTTTGGAGGCATTTACATGTAGATATTCTTTCCACACCCTTTATATCTCTTCTGTGGCAACAACCTGTCCCTTAATCTAGAGTTAGAAGAGACAAAATCTTCTAAGTTTGAGGAATCAAGGAGACTAGTGATCCTTGTAGGAAGTTGCTTCCAGTATGTTTGACTTTCTCGCAAGGTTGTCTTTGACTGAACACATGTCCACTAACTAATGTTTGTATTTCCCAGTCTCTCTTGAATTATAGCCATATGTTTAAGGCCTGGCTAATAAGAACCTAGCAGGAGCATTTGGTCTTTGAAAGGCATTTTCAGAGGTCTTTCTATCCCCTCTTTCCCTCTTTTCTGGCTGGAGCATGGACATTGCGGTGCAACATCATCAAGCACATGCCATCCACAAATATCCCAAGAGGAAAGCAGGAAGCCAGAAGGTACCTCGTCCCTATTGCTGTAGATTTGCTGTATTGTCCCTGGGCCATCAGCACTCAGACTGGTACACATAGAGCACAATAAATTTCCAGCTTGTTCAAGCCATTATTGTTAGAGCAGTGAGCTTTGAGGTGTCAGGACCTTCACAACCTCTCATCTCTGAGATTCCCCAACTCTACTAGACTGGAGACAGCTTGGCTGTATTACATGTGGTCTATCCGTAGCTAGCTCATCAGGCCATGGCCTAGTAAACTAGCAGGAAGCATTTCCTCCAAGCAGAATCCATAAAATTCTCCCTCCCATTAAGATGGAAAATAGATTCACTTTCCTAGTCAACCCTTACGGATTACCTGAAGCAACACACACAGGGAGAGGCAAAAATGAGAAGCCAGGTACCCTGGAGATGCCAAATGAGAGGAAGTGCCTGGGTTGGAATGGACCTGCTAGTTTCTGGCCCATGCTTTTGTGCAACCTCTCTGATCTCCCTGTCCTGGATCCTGGAGAGACCCTGACTCTTTATAATAACTCTCTGCTTTGGGATCTCAGATGCTTCAGTTCATTTCTGTCCCCTGTAACCAGAAGTGGCTAAGATTCTCTGATAGTGGTAAAGCCAGGGGGCCTGTACCTGTGCAGTACACCCCTGGGCAGCCTGGTCTGCCCATCCTTGCACTGAAAGAAGGATCCAAGGTAAACTAGATGCGCTGATAGATTGGTTGCCCAATTGACTAGTGAGTGAGTGGGTCACTCCATGAATTTTTCCAGAAAAAGTTAAGCAATCTTGATGGGCTCACAGAGTCAGAGGCAAAGGGACGAATGGCACCGAACAGGGTGTCTTCAGAGAGGTTTAATAATGTGCCCAAAGCACAAAGTGTATCCTTCCATTCCTGGCTGGCCTGATTTGGGAGTGCTCGGAGATGCCGGGAAAAGCTTCCACTGCTAAAGTGCAAACTCACTTTGACAATGATGCCAATTTGCTCTTTTTCTGAAATGTCATCTCTACTTGTAAGTCTCACCATATATCTTAAAGAAGTAGTGGGCTTTCTTCCCTAGGAGGAGTAGCACCTGTATCTCTGCCATGTGCCAAGCGCTGTATGTGGCACCAACTGGTTGCTATTTTATCAAAACATATGGCTTTTAAGAATAGTACAAGGGAGGAACCCAGCTACCGGGGTGACTGGAAGCGAGTGTCTTTTGTGCAATGCCATGCTGCCTCTAAGATCGATCCTTAGCAATCAGTTTTACTTTACTTTCCAGCCTTCTCCAAGGGCATCTGTTTGTCAGGGCTTGATCTGGGCAGCCAATGCCTGAGACCCAGGCGCTGGGGGGGATATTGAGTCATGAAGCAGGAGGTGCCCAGCAGGAGCTCAGGAGATGGTGCTCTCCTATAATGCTTCCACCCTTTTGAACCTTGATTCTGCCCCTCCCCCAGCACTTGGTTTCCCACTTACCTCTGACCACATCTCTCTCCTCCAACCCTAAAAGTTCTTACTACCCATGTCCTAACATGATCCTGCCTCCCTCTTATCCTCAACAAAGGATGGCTTGCTTCTTCCTCCTGAGTGCTACCTTGTCCAGAGAAGCCAGCTGGTGAGCTCATTTTTTTTTTTTTCCCCAGAGAAGGAAACAAAGGGCTCATACCTTAGGGCTCAGCCTGCCAGCTTTTGGAGTGGTGTTTGCACCCACAGCCTGTCTAGCTCAGTTCCCAGAGGCCTCGGGGTAAGACTATGTCTTCACACGCCGAGCGGCGTGCTCCGTCAGCGCTCTACAAAAAACAAGCAGCTGTCAGGCAAGCATGAGGAAGCCGCCAGGTTCCAGGAGCTCTGTCCCTGAGCTCCAAGCTGCAGGCCTGAGGTCTTAACCTCTGCCATTTAGCACACAAGCTCATGTCCCTAACACCACCCACGGAGGCTGCACAGGGACGTCAGAATGATTGTGCATGTCCTGAAGAGTCAGGTGAGCATTTGTGTGAATGTGAAATTGCTGTGGGGGACTCTCTGATTTCACTGTGGATCACAGGAATGATGTAGTTTTCTCTCATCTCCCGGGTGTGAGTGATTCTCAAAGCAGAGTGCAAAGGCGTTGTCAGGAAGGCACGTTGGAATCTCAGGGATCAGGGCAGAAATGAGAGCGTGTATATTTATCAAAAGGAGCACGATTTCTATAAGGACTGGCTCAGCTCTTAGGAAGTCTGCACCTGCTCCCCGGTCTGTGTACTCTTCCCAGCCCAGTGCAGTCTCCCACCCCTGGGAGGTTTTTCTCAGTCCCCAGAGGCCGTCTTTGTCCCTCTTTGCTGACTCTCCTAAAGCCTCCATGAGAAAGTCATGGACCTTGGGTGTTCTGGAGGGCTGTGCGTGACACTCCCGAAGCACGCGCCTCATGACGCGTTGCAGGGTCCTGTGACTGGTAGAGAAGTGCTGCTGATGTAGGAAGGGTGTGGGAAGAAAGGAATGAGGAAAGGGGAGGAGTACACTGGCAGGGGATTTGATCTAGGGCGGGAGGCGAAGGACGGCAGAGCGCTTGCCTAGCATCTGTGAGGCCTGGGGTTCCATCTCCTGCACTGGGGGGAAGAAAAAGGTAACCAAAATTGATTGGGATAGAAGAAATTCTCAAAAAGTTAAGAACTGGTTGAAGAAAATTTCTGAGTCTAAAGACCTGGGACTATTGCCAGGAAGACACTGGGGGCAGACTTAGACTTTTCTAGAAATAAAAGCTAGAGGAAGAACAAAGGAAGCAAAGGCAACAGTAACAACTTGATCACTGGGATTAACTGTGTCCACCTGTGCTAGATAACCAGCTTGTATACCTATAATTTACTGCTTCCTCTGGGGTTTCCTCCTCCTGGTCCCACCCTTCTTCCCTTTCTCCCTCCCTCCCTTTTTCCCAGTACGAGAGTAAACCTAGGGCCTGAGCTGTATGTACTGAGCCATATCACCAGCCTTTTTTTTTTTTTTGAGAGAGGGTCTTGCTTTGTAGTTCAGGCTGGCCCTGAGCTCACCATGTAGCCCAGGCAAGCCTCAAACTCAGCAATCCTCCTGCCTCTGCCTCCTGAGTGCTGGCATTATAGGCGTGAGCCACTACCCCTGGCCAGCCTTTGTTTTTATTTACTTGGTCTTTTTAGGTGGAGCCCCACAAAGTTGCTCAGATTGGCCTTGAATTTACAATCCTCCTGCTTTTCAAATAGCTGGGGTGACAGACGGGTGCCACAGTGCCTGGTTTATGAGCTCATAATGCCCAACTTATACCTCCCAATTTCTTGCATCTGCTGATAAATTATGAGCTACATGAATGAGCAAAGGAGCATTTGCAGCCCAGGGCCTTGGTCGGGGAGGTGGCAGTGAAAATCACTAAAGCTAGAATGCTGGAAGGTTGCAGGCCAGGGATTCAGCTCAGAGGTACCATGCCTGTCTGTCCATAGGTGCCTGGTTCTTCCTAGTGCAAAGTATAACTGTTATGGTTCTAGGGATGACACTGATTGCTATAGTTCTGTGAGTGACAACAACAGCATTACAGTTGCAAAGCACCATGAGGAAACTCAACTCATAAGAGGCCAAGACAGGGACTTGGTGACCACAGATGGGCTGCACTGTAACTTATCAATTAGAAGCGAGACTCCAGAGTGGTGTGAGAAAACTGAATACTGTTTTCCTTTCTCATAACTTTAAGGTTTGTCCAGAGTGGAATATCCTTCCACACAGTTGCTTAGTATGTGGCCTTGTTCTGAACACAAGAATGCTTCATTAAGCCATTAAAAGGACAAAAGTCCTTGGGCAATTACCTGGACATCTCTGACACTTGTAAAACTAAGCTGCCTCCATTTCACTGGGGGAGTGTGGTCACTCTCTGTTCTTGTCCTAGGCGCCCTGCTTTCAGCAAAGTTGTTACAGTAAGTCCCTGACTTATGAACATTCCAGTTGGGAACTTTCACAGCTTCGAACAGACCTCGCATCATGAATATGCAAACAAATCGTGGAAATAGCTCGTGTGTCTGTCAGACATTGTCACAGTTGTGCTGCTGTGTGCTTACTGTATAAACGAAAATAGTTTATTTGCAGAATTTGCAAATTGTATGTGGGTTTTTTTTTTTAATGTCATGCTTACAAACAAATTAGACTCACTCACATTCTCCAGAACCAAATTCATTTGAAAGTCAGGGACTTATTGCATAGTGAAGCCTAATGTCAGCTAAGAGGACATCTGAGCAAAAACACTGCTGGATGATACTGTTAACATTTTGGGTCTTAAATAACCTCAAAGGCAGCCAGGCACTGTGATGCACGCCTGTGATCCTAGCACTCAGGAGGTTGAGGCAGGAAGGTCGCTATGAACTGAGGCCAGACTGAAAAATATACTGTAATGAGACCATGTTGCCAAAAAAAGAAGTCTCCAAAGGCCTGTGTTTCAGTGAAGGCTTGGTCCCCAGCCCAAAGCAAAGTTGGGAGGTGGTTTAGTGGGAAGCTAGGTCACGTGGAGTGTTCCCTGGAAAGGGGTATTGGAACCCTGGCCTCTTCCCCTGTCTCTGCTTCCCACAGTAGAGGTGAGCAGGCCTCCTCTGCCACCCTCCAGCATGGTGTGCTGTGCTGCCACAGGTCTAAATCCATGGGGCCAAGAGACCATGGACTGAAACCTCTGGGACCTTAAGCCAAAATAAACCTTTCTCCATTAAAGTTGAGCAGTTCAGGTATTCTGGCACAGTGACAGGATGCTGACTAATCCATTCACTCAGCAGTCGGGCTCGCCGTGCCTGACCATAGGTTCCCAGGTCATTTCCTTTGTAACTGAGGCCACAGTCCCATGCCAGGGACCCCTTTCGGAAAGCTGCTTCCCCAGACCCATCACCAGCCAATCCTGTCTCCAAACCTGTCCTCCGGGTGCAGTGAGACCAGTGTCCTGGCCAGAGCATGATCGTGCACCTCCCTTTCTGCCAGGTTGTAATTAGGGGATGTCTGGGAAGCTCTCAGGTTCCTGGGATGAAAGGCCCAGCCCAGCTCTGTGCATTTCTCATGGTACCCTGAGGTCGCAGAGGGACTGACTCACGGGGAGCTCATGAGCCAGCGAGCACGGGCCTGGCTTGTGGGTCCCTCACACCAGCCCAGCCCCCACAGCATCACGTATGTTTTGTGCTCTTAGCTCGCTTTCCGCACCTTGGCTCTCCTGGGTGAGCCACAGAGACCAGCTGCGGGTTGAACCTGCTCCTGGGAAATGTCATGTCCTCCTCGTTTTCTCCAGAGGCCCCGAGGCTGGGCCTTCCTCCCACACTGGCTCTGTCCCAGGGAAGGCACTGCTGCGTCCACTGCCAGCTCTCGCATGGGGCCCAGAGGGCAGTACGCAAGTCACAGGCTGAGTTCATGGGCTGCCTGACCCCTCCCCAAGACCATCACACCGCAGGGCCCGGGACCAAGGTCCTGTTCCACCTCCTAAGGATTACCGCGTTTCCTTCCTGCATAGTCAGCCTTGGGTGCCCTGCTTGGGCTTTCCAGAGAGACGAATCATCCAGGGCCATTTTCCCACAGGGACCTCACTCTGCATGAGCTGGGTGGTAAAGACACCACGGCCCCCCTCTGCCGCCTCCCCCAGGGCACAGTCCTTTGTCCTCTCTGGCCTAAGCCTGAGGGACACTTAAAGCCTCCTTCCCTGAGAGACACCGCCTGACCCCAGCAGGAGCACAGGGCAGGGAAAGAAGGAAAGGGGCCAGTGAAAGGGAGCTCTGTTGTCTACCAAGGTTTTGACTAGCAAGAGCCTGTCTCCCTTCCTATTCCTTTTCTAAACAAAGATTATCAGGAGAGGGCCGGGCTGTGGCCCAGTGACAGAACACACACCCAGCCCGCACGCACAGGGTCCTGGGTTCCATTCCTGGCATACCCCCCAAATAGAAACAGAAACAAAACAAAACTTTCAGAAGAAAGAACAAAGCAGGCTTCCTCACACTTTCTGCTTTTAGATTTTGCTAGTGGGAAGGCATAGAACGTCACTTTGCAAAATATTCCAAAACCTTCAGAACCAAAAGAAATAATAATCTCTATCATCTATGTAGGATGATATGGATGTAAAATCATTTCCTAAACTACAAACATCAGATAAAACTTTCAGATATCATTAACATTATTCAGTGAATCATAATACTGTGGTAGGGACACAACACTTAAGAAAGGCAAAGGGGAGAGTCTAATGTTTTGTTTTGTGGAGACAGGGTCTCGCTTTATACTTCAGGCTGGCCCTGAGCTCATTATGTAACCCAGGCAAGCTTTGATCTCAGTAATCCTCCTGCCTCTGTCTCCTGAGTACTGGGATGACAGGCGTGAGCCACCACACCTGGCACTGTGGTATGTGGTACTGAGGACTGAACTCAGGATTTGCACTTGCCAGGCAGACACTGGAACCACTGAGCTAAATCCCTGGCCCAAGAGTCTAATTTTTAATATAACATCAAGTCTCTCTCCACCCCCATCCCTCTCTCCTCTGTCCTTTGCAGTACTGCAGATTGAAGCTTGCCGTACTCTACTACTGAACTCCCTCAACTCTCTACCCCTACCTCCTCTTTAAAACTTAAACACTAAATCATGCAGAGTGTTCTTAAACTTGCCATCCTCCTGCCTCATCCTCCCAATCAGCAGGGATTACAGGTGTGTGCCCCGGAATCCAGCACCCTCTGAAGTTTTCTAAGGTATCAGCTGGCAGATAGAGCTGTCTGACGCTGAAGGAAGTCTTGGCAAGATGGTGTGGTCCTGTCTGCAATGTGGGGCTAAAAGTCCTATGAGTGCTGGGGATTTACTTCGGTGATGCTGAAACTGGTTTGCAAGTACAAGGTCCTGAGTTCGATCCCTGTTACTGGAAGCTATAAATAAATGAATGTCCTTTGGGAGTCAGTGGTGAGGCAGGACATGGCCAATGCTGGAAGGCAGCGCCCTGTCTGGGACCCGTAACTATTGAGCTGCCTGCAGGCAGGAAGTTGGTGACCAACTGAGCCCAAATCCCTCCATTTCACAGATGAAGAAGCCGAGGTTCGGAGTGTGTCTCGCTGTGACTCCCAGGAGCCAAGGTTCTTGGTGTGGGTCAGCCCAGGAAGGGCCGGCTGTGGAGGACTGTGACTAAGGGTCGGTGCCGCAGCACCGCCTCCCGGGACCCTCACGGAACTAGGAGAGGGGTCACCTCTTACCCCGGATCTCCCGTCTCTGCTGGCAGACAGAGGCTGCTGCACTCCCAGGGCAGAAAAGGCAAACGCACCTCGGGAACACAGCCCCTCGAGCCGGTGACAGGAATGAAGAGGAAGGACAAACACTTCTCCGTCTCTTGCCTTTAGCTGTCTGCTTGGACTCAGGTGTTTTGAAAGTAGAGCTGCCAAAGCCTTGAGTGGCCTCTCAGGGCACCAGGAGGGCCCTGGTCAGGGGCAGGGAAACTGGTCTCCTGTCTTGAGGCAGAGCCATCTGAGCCTCAACAGACAAAAGATTCTCGGAAAGGTCACGTTTTTTGTTTCGTTTGTTTTTAAACAGATTCTGCATAGTTCGGGCTAGTCTTGAGTTCAATGTGTACCCTAGGCTGGCCTCAAACTCAGCGATCCTCCTGCCTCGGCCTCTCCAGTGCTAGGATTACAGGTGTGCACCACCAAGGCTGGCCGGAGAGGTCATGCTTTTAAAGATCTAATCCCAGCACCTCCAAGATCATGTGCCTCTGGGGGATTAGTTGGGGAGGAGGGAGGAGCGATTTTTTGAGGGGAGCCATAGTCTGAGTGCAAGGTCCAGGAGGGGGGACTTTGTCCTCAGAACCACTAGATTTAATAGCAGTTGAGGGTGTGTTCAGCCCACGCTGGGCTCTGAGGGTAGGAAATCCAGAGTAAGACGTGGCCTGTTTGCTCGGGATGGAAGAGTCGTTATCCAAAGAGCAAAGGCAGAAACTCTGTTAAAGGCCAAAGAGAAAATGTCCTGGGAGGGCTGAGCAAAGTCAGTGCTGACTCCCACAGTTCTGAAGGTCTTTTCCACAGTGGCCCAAGATCTTGATTCAGCGGGCGAGGAGGGGAGGGAAGGGCCGAGTGCGGGCTGGGAGGGGGAGCCGAGGGGTGCATTCCTACCTCCTTGTGTGGAGGCTGGGAATCTGCCACCAGGACTGTAAAGCATTCTCTGCTCTCCAAGTCTGAGCTTTGCCTGTGGTGTCCCAAACCCTGGGAGATGTGGCAAAGCTGTGTTTTGCAGAAGCCAGAGCTTCCTGGGAGAATAAGGCTTACACATTTCTGGAAAACTGTGTGGCTGAGTTCAAATGATTTTTTTGGGTAAAGGAGCAGCCAATAAACTGTAGTCCTAAAGAAGACCCCAGAACCCTGAACCCGGGGATCCTGCAATAGGACAGTATTGGATAGTGGTTACACCTCAGGGTCTGGATTTGGACCTAGCTTTGGAGACTGTCTCCAGAGACTTTAGTGGCCATTAGGCGTCACCATTAACCTCCCTAAGCTCCAGTTTCCATGTCTGTGAGCTCAGGGGTTACAGGAGGAGCTCAGTGAGGTAAGGCTCACCCCCAACCTTGCTCCCTCAGCCATCGCTTTGTGGTCCACTGTGTTGCCAGGGCCCAGGTGTCGTGTGGTTGACTCTCTTGCCGGACTGTTCAGGTCAGGACCCCAACAGGGCCTAGAGAGTGCTTTCTTCCCTCTGGTACTTCGGACACTTCTGAGTGAAGGGACTTGGACGAGCATCCTGCAGGGCCCTGGAGACAGCCCCAGGGCCTGGGGTCTGGAGCGGGTGCCACACAACTCCTGAACAGCTCCGCGTGTCAGGCTCAGTTGGAATCAGACCTCTGAGGACTCCTGCTTTGTGGGAAGCGCAAGGAGCCCTCACTGGAGACAGGGGTCTCCAAATCCAGATCCAGCGGACACTGCCTACAGGACAAATAATGCCTGTCACACAAAGACGCTGTGCTGCTTTTCAAATCCACAGAGATGCCGCTGTAATTTCTAATTACATACTGGAGGGATTATGGAATGCAATGTAGCTTTTTTATCAGCATGCGGTTTTTCATTTATGGCTACTCAAAGTACAATTACAATTACTCAGAGGAATCCAAAAATAATTTTGAAGTTTTAAAGAGGCACTTGAAAGCGTGTTTCTCACGGATCACATAGAGGACATGTTCTGCCTTCCCTGGGTGGCCCCTCATTCCAGCCTAACAAGCAAAGGCTCCTGCCCAGCAGCCTCAGCCCCTTGTGGGGCAAACAACAGCTTCGAGTGGGTTCCCCACGGTGGAGGAAACTAAAGGAAAGAGGAAGGACAGGTAAGACAGACTCATGTTACTTAAACAGTAAAAACCCTGAGAAAACCTCAGGATTCCATTGGTTTAAATCTTTTTCCCCAGGGGTATGTAATGCCAGCACTGTGGAGGCTGAGGCGGGAGGATTGCCATGAATTCAAAGCCAGCCTGAACATACTGAGATCCTGTCTCAAAAAAAAAAAAAAAAAGTCTTTTTAGGAAGGTGACCCGCCCTGTGTTTGTCATTGTTCCCCATTACACATGTTTGCAGCACATGGGAAGTGGGAGGGGTTGGAATGTCCTCCGCATTCCCCTGACACCCAGTTCCCACCTTAGTTCTCTAGAAAAATGTGTTGTTTTCCAGCACATTTTCAGGAGGTCATAGACCTTTAAGTGTCTGATAATCCATCTCAAAAGGTGTGTCTGTGTGCCTTAGGTAAAGGACCACTTGTTCCACCTAAAAATAAAAATCATCTGAACTTTGTAATTGCCACTTAAATTCAACTTCAGTGGGGAAGCAAAGTGTGGACTGGGAAGACAGTCACTGCCTTCTAAACCTCCCTGTGAGCCAGGTTACACTGAGTATTTGAAATCCACACGGCTCAGCCCAGGCCTCTGAGAAGAACTGTATATATGCGCACACAGGTGACTTTTACACGCAGGCTCACCAGCCCTTCCAATCACACTGGTCTTCTGAGGATTTATAACCCTCACGCTAGAGAGCTGCACTGTGTGGGTGTGTAAACTTTCAGTAAATTCACATTTAACCTTGCCTTAGGCTTTCTCTGGAGGTGTGGGGGTTGGTGGGTAGTGGAGACTGAACCCAGTGGTGCTCTACCTCTGAGCTACACACCCAGCTTTTCCTATTTTATTTTGAGACAGGCTCACTAACTTGCCCAGGCTGGCTTTGAATTTGTAATCCCTCTGCCTCAGCCCCCCCAACACCTGGGATTACAGCTGGTTGCCTTGGTTTTCTACAGATAAACTCTGCGGAGCTCTGAAAGTCCCATAGGACCTCTGCATAGCCCATTTTGCAAACCATTGTTATAGGAGTGTGACTGTAAAAGACAGCATGGACGAAATGGTTGACAGCCTGCTCAGCCTGGGCGCGCTGTGCAGTCCCAGGACAGACCCTCCAATCCCAAAGTAGGGGCTGTGTTCCCATTCACACCAAACCTCTCCCTTCTCGTAATCCAGACTAGACCCTACCAGCCAGTGACTAGTTACCATTTTGAGCCTAACTCCAGCTGGCGCAAGAGCATCCACAGTTGGCTTGGTTTGCACGGGCGTGTACACTGGGATGAGCGAGGGTGGGTGTGGAGGGGCCAGGGACCACCAATGGCAGACAGCAATGTGCACAGGCCAAGGAGGTAAACTCCCAAATACCAGGATGTTGGGCAATATTTCAAAGGCTGAAATTCACTGCTATTGCGCTCTTCCTCTGGCCTCATCCTTTTCCTCTACCGTGTGCTATGCAAATGACTCATCATCCTCTACACACTTGCCCTGCTGCTCTCATTTTGGTCTTGGTTTTCAAGGACCATGAACTTATGATTGCATAAAGATATGAGTACTTCTACCCATCCAATTCCCTCTGCTTAAAAGTATTTTAGTTTATTTTTCTGCAGTGCTAGGATTCAAATTCAGGCCTTTGAATATGCTAGACAAACACTCTACCACTGAGCTATACCCAGCTCCTTGTTTTCAAAATCAGTTTATCTGATAAATTAATATTTAGATGCCCTAGAATCCTAGGGTATGGGAAAAATGTACAAACAAATGAGACTCTGATTATGTTTTCAAGGGAATTGCTGTAGTAAAAGAAGTAAGACAAATACAACATGAGGTTAAAAAAAAATAGATACAATTAGGGCTGGGGATTTAGCTCAGTGGTTCCAGCATCTGCCTTGCAAGCTCAAGGTCCCTAGTTCAATCCCTGGTAACCACTTACAACAATCCTGGGTGTGGTGACTCATACCCACCAGCAATCAGTACCACACACCACAATATACACATACATATACATATACATATATCTCTCTATATATATTTTCTCTCAAGCTTAGTAATTGTCTGTCAGGTAGCAAGTTACATTTAAGTCAACAATGAAAGAACGGACAAGAGTTGGTGAGACAATGAGATAAAGACCTTCCAAGAAGGGAGACATGAAAAGTGCTGGAAATAGCAGGCCATTGTGTGAGAGACAGCAGACAGCTCTAGTAACAAGGACATACAGAGAGGGAGTAGAGCTGCTGATAGAAAGCTATAGTCCTCTCAGCCAGTGGATCAGCTTGAACTGTAGGCTTCAGAGTAGTTCAGTGACATGTGCCTGCAAACTGAGCATTCCAAGTTGAAGACCAGCCTGGGAAAAGAATTTTTTTTTTCAGCCTGGGAAATGTAATGAGCTCCTGTGTCAAAATAAAATTTAAAAGAGGAGTGGCTGGGGATATAGATCAGTGATAGGGTTTAATTCCCAGTACAGGACACTCACACAAAAAGTTGTTTGGGGGCCCAGAGGGTTAGCTCAGTGGTTCCGGCGCCTGCCTTGCAAGCACAAGGACCTGAGTTCGATCCCCGGAAACCACATATAATGCTGGGCATGGAGACTCACGCCCACCAACAATCAACACCATATACCACAGTGCCGGACGTGGTGGCTCACGCCTGTAATCCCTGCACTCGGGAGGCAGGGACAAGAGGATTGCTGAGTTCGCTGCGGCTTGCCTGGGCACCATAGTGAGCTCAGGGCCAGCCTGAACTACAAAGCGAGACCCTGTCTCCAAAAAAAGCAAAAAAAAAAAAAAAAGAAAAAAGAATTAAAACACTACTTTAAAAAAAAAAAAGTTGTTTGGGGCTATTAAAGAGGATCACTCAAGGTTTTTGAGCAGGAGTGTATGATGATCACAGCTGGGTCTTATATTAATTTGGTCATTCTGTGAAGGTTAGAGTGGAGAAGCAAAAAGGTTGACTGGTGCGAATAGGAAATGTCATAAGAAAAGTTGACTCCTACAGCAGCCTTTTGCTGCAAGTTACTTCTGCTCCAGGAAGCTAACAGTGGCCATCACCACTGTGCTCAGTGGTCCTCCTGCCTGGTCCTCCTATAGGGAGCAGCACAGCATGGCCATGAGGATCACTTTGAGGTCAAATGAATATAGACCTGAGTTACAGTTCTGCTACATGTGAATTTCTTAGAGCTCAGTATATATGACAGACATATGCAGAGCTACTGTAAATATTAAATAACATACAGTCTATGAAAACCATTTATCAGAGCCAACAGGGAAGTGATTAAGAAACAGTGGACATGCAATCATTATTCCATGATTCATGTTGTAGATTTGTGTATACAGAATTTAACCAGGGGCTGGAGCACAGCTCAGGCTAGAGGGTGCATGTGTGAGGCCTTTGCTAACCACATTACTCTAGAAAAAAGAATGAAACAACAAAAAGTCACCTCCTTTGTAAGTTACTGGAGGGGAGGAAGTGTTTGCTTTTTGTCTCCTTCTCATGATTTACATAGCTTTTTGTACCAACCAGGTAACCAACAGATATAAGAGAAATGGATGATATGCTAGATGAGCAAGTGGGCTGGAAGATTTTCATTGAATTTAGGAGTGTCAGTTCCTTTGAGTGAAGACTGATAGTTTCTTGTTCCGAGTCCCCTTAAACTCAGAAGTACAATCACTATAACTTGGCAGATGGGTTTATGACCATCTCACAGAAGCACCTAGCTGATTGGCCTTATGGTAACCTTGGCCTCAGCTTGGAGCAAGAGCTGGTTTAGCAAGGATGCAGTATAAACAGAGTCAGTGCGCGGTGCAGCAGTATTTGGGCTTTGGACTCTCAGGCTCTTTCCCCAGTATTTCTTCTTCTTTTTTTCTTTTTCGTGCTGGGTGAAGCCCAGGGCCTCAGGTATTCTAAAATCTGCTCTGCTCTTCTCCATCTTTAGCCTCTCTTCTCCTAATTCTTTTGTCCCTTGTCTTTGCTGTTGAGCCTGAATGTTGAGGATCTCATGCCTACAAGTCTCCTACACATGAAAAGAATTCAGTAAGTCCCGGACTTGCACACAAGTTCTGTTTTGGGAAAATTGTTGTAAGTCACATTTTTTGTAAACTGACAAAGTGAGTCTGTGAAAGTTCACAAGTTGAGTGCTCCTAAGACAGAGACTTACTGTATTGCACTCAGGGCCTTCTAGAAAGGATGGCACAAGGTGTCTGCCTTGCAAGAGTTGCATTCTAGCTGGACAGAAAAGCTGAACCTCAGGAGAAGTAGGATGTTGTGGTTAGAGTATAAATAATGCAAAGCGGCTATCTGGTCCAAATTCGGGTTTTCTTTCTTTCTTTCTTTTTTTTTTTTTTTTTTTGAGACAGGGTCTCACTTTGTAGTTTAGGCTGGCCCTGAGCTCACTATGTAGCCCAGGCAAGCCCCAAACTCAGCAATCCTCCTGTCTCTGCCTCCCGAGTGCTGGGATCACAGGCGTGAGCCACCACTTCTGGCACTGTGGTAGGTGGTATTGATTGCTGGTGGGTGTGAGTCACCATGCCCAGCATTGTATGTGGTTGCCAGGGATCAAACTCAGGACCTTGCACTTGCGAGTCAGGCACTGGAACCACTGAGCTAAATCTCTGGCCCCGGGCTTTATTGATGGCTGACAGTGGGCAGCTGCTTAACCTTTCTAAACTTTAGTTTTCATTATTTCTAAAGGGAACAATAGTATTTACCATACAAAAGTTCTATTAAGAACAAAATACAATAGGGCCGGAGGGTTAGCTCAGTGGTTCTAGTGCCTGCCTCACAAGCGCAAGGTCCTGAGTTCGATCCCTGGTAATCACATACGATGCTGGGCGTGGAGACTCATGCCCACCAACAATCAATACCTCATACCACAGTGCCGGGCATGGTGGCTCAAGCCTGTAATCCCAGCACTCGGGAGGCAGAGACAGGAGGATTGCTGAGTTCGACACCTTGCCTAGGCTACACAGTGAGCTCAGAGCCAGGCTGAACTACAAAGCTAGACCCTGTCTCAAAAAAAAAAAAAGAACAAAATACAATAATTTGATTAAAGTACTTAATAAAGTACTGGTGCACACAAATTTTTAGTAGCTATTTACTATTAGTACTGAGTTAAATAATAATACCCAACCTGAAAACCAACACATGGCAAGAGAGAACTTTCCTGACTCCCCATTAGAATTTTTTCATACCTTAAGACTTCAAGCTTCTTGGTAGAAGATCCTGTCCTTTTTCTTGTTTTTTTTTTTTTTCTTTAGGTACCGGGGATTGAACTCTGGACCTTGCACTTGCCAGCAAATATGGCACTGCTGAGCTATATCCCTGCAATCTCGTCCTCATCCTTTGATTTTATAGATATCCAGCTCCCACTCCCAGTGTCTTGCAATCAAACAGGTACTCACATTCTTTTTGGGACGATAATTGAATACATTTCTAATTTCCGATGGAGACATGGATGGTGAGACTAGTGTGAGCCGCACTGTCAGAATGGAGCCTCTGGGGGAAATGAGACTAGAGTGGACATTGACAGACTTGGAGAGGACTTGGACAGACAGAGTAAAGCAAGGGCAAGTAAAAGCCCTGAGTGAGCAGGGCGCTCCAGGCAGGCTGGATGGTCATGGCTGTGGCACATGCACACTAACAGTAGCACCAGTGTCCCAGAGCTCGGCCTCTGAGTACGGGTCAGGAATAGGGGGTGGGCCCTGGGGACAGATTTAGGAGCTAACAACAGGAGCCCATCAGACTCTCAAGACCCTCACCAAAGTCCCAGTCTGCAAGGCCGAATCCTGTTTGTCCCCTCAGCTCATCTAGCAGAAGGCCTGAGAGGGAGAAGAGGACCAACCACAGCACAGGCAGCCAGGTCCACGTGTCAGAAGGTCCTTCCATAGTTTTCTTCGACCCACAGGCTGAGTGACAAGCTCAGAGGGAAAAGGTGCGGGGCTGCCCAGATAAGCCCACGTCATGATGTCTGTCAGAAGGTGAGGATTCCTCCCCCCTCCAGTCCCCCAGGCCAGGAGCCAGGTCTCGGCTTCCCTTGGGTTTCCTCAGACCATCACTTTCTGTGAGTGCCTGGCACCCAGTGGACGTCTTCCCGTCTCCGTGCAGAATGACCGGCAGAATAGAGAACAGCGCCTCCTGATCGCCTCAGTGCTGATCCCTGTCGCGCACCCTGTTCACATTTGCTTCATTCTACCCTAACCAGCAACGCTCTGAATTGTACAAAGGGGAAAACTCAGGCCTCGAGGTGGAGGGACTTGCCCGAGTAGTGAGCCTGTCAAAGGACTCATCCCCTGGATTTCAACCTAGGCATTCAGCCAGTGGCCACTGTGCTGTTTCCTGGATGGGTCCAGGAGAGGACACCCGGGAATCCTGTCTCCCAGGTCTCTCCACACTATTAACCCACTAGCGACTTGATTGACAGTCTAGGTGATTTTAAAAAAAAGAATCTCTTGGGTCCCTGGTGTCCTTGCACATTCCCCTCGGTCCCTGGCCACAGGTAATGTCGAGATAGCAGAATGGAATTTTACCCAGCCACACCCAGGCTCCTGCTCTGGGAACTGCCTGCCTCTAGGCAACTTTTTATTTTCCTTTTTCTTTTTTTAAAACTATTTTAAAGAAAGTGGTAAACACCTGAAAATAGTTTTTGAAAGAAAGTGACTCTTCAGGCATAATTACAGCCACAGAGGGCCGCTGCCTTCTATAAGCAGGAAAGCTGTTTCTAAATATAGTTTGAACAGTGCAGGACGCCAGGTCCTTCCCCTGCGGGCCTGGCTGCAGCTTCCCAGGAGGCCCGGGGGCCCAGCTTCTTCCCCACGGGGAAGGCTGGTGACCTTCTCCACCCACCCAGGTTGTCAGTGGTGGAGAAGGAGGTCGGCACTTAGCCCGGGGTTCTGGAGAACGAGGGGCTTCTTAAACATGTGCGACAACCCAGGGCATACTTGAAAACATTTACAAATGCCTTTCTTCCACTGTTGACTGAGGTAGGAGTTAAGCCAAGGGTTCCAGAAGGGAAGAAGGGGCCAGTTCAAAAGCAGAAGGGCAAGGGGTTGGGGGAGACTCAGCAAAAACCCAGTGGTGAGTCTCAGTGGGGGTGGGGGTATGGCTGCCAGCTCATTTTCTATTTCTAACTCAGTGCAGGCACTGGACTCCCATGTTCAACCTAGCAATTTGGAGACAGCAACGGGTATGTTTGTAGCAGAACAGGATGCTCTCTGGACGAAAGTTCGGACAGAAAACCAGAAAGGAAGACTGTCCTCATGCTTCGGCTGGACCGTGTCTGCTGACCCTTCGGGAATGTTCCAAACATGCCCTGGCATCTCAGAAGTCACTGGTCTTAGGGTTGCCTCTACTTCCTGATCCCTGGAACCAGAAATGGGAAATGCAGATGGTGTGTGTGTGTGTGTGTGTGTGTGTGTGCGCGCGCGCATGTGCACACATATGAGCATGTGTGGTTTTACTCACTCCAATCCACAATTCTCTTTTGTGCATCACTTCAGTGTCATTTATGGAGGAAAAAGCTTTAAAACAAATCTAAACAAAAACAAATAACAATAAAAAAATAAAGCACAAGACTGGGGTGCCACTGTATGGAGAAGTGTTTACCCACCTGCTATGCACCAAGCCCTGGGCTCTGTCCCCAACACTGCAAAACAAGTCACCAGAAAAAGCATAGAGAGTTTCCAGAAAACGGTTAGAAATTCCTGGGAGGGTAGAATTAGGTCTCATATGGAGAGAACTGACATGTACGTCTGCTCTGCTCTGTGGAGGACCGGGTTGATGGGATGGCCTTGAAAACTCTGTTTTCATTCATAAATATTTCTAGAAAAGCATGCAGAGGAAGCCCCCAGTGTTGGGTAAAGATGCTCAAGGAAAGTGACTCCCCAAGTTTGGGGGCAGGGTAGCTCAAAGAGCAATCGATGGGCAGAATGTCAGGTCAGGGGGCTGCAGAACTAATCATGGGTTGGAGGGATTTGGGGAGAGCACTAGAGGAGGGAGACAGCTCAGGCTCAGGATATGGGACAGGAGTCAGCAAAGCTCAAAGCCTGCGTGCTGGCCTTTAAAGTCCCAAGCAGCCCCAGTGTGTCTAAGGTGTGACCAGTAACTAGAGTCAGAGGCTCCGCTCAGCAAAAGCAGACAAGAAAACACAGCTCTTCTTTGTTTTCCAGGCTAAAAATCAAACACAGTAGCCAACTGAGGAGATTCCAATGTCAGGAGTGTTCTTGGGAAGGGAGGGTAAAGACAGTCCCTCCCACCGCAGGGCACCAGCCGAGGGCCCCGCACACACCGGTCTTCACCGAGGAATGTGTGTAGAATGTGTGTAGCTCTCCTGATTCCAGTGTTCTCGCTTTCCAGTGATCCTAAAGTGTTATTGGCAAAGCGCCATATTCCTGTCTGGGACTGGGAAGTTTAAATCACTTGATGAGTCACAGGTAATTTTCAGCGGCAGTGGCAAGGACTGAATAAAGACAGGACTGGGTCCTCATGAGGCCGTTTTAGGGGAATGGAGTCAGGGAATACCCACAGTTTCTACTGCGATGTCTCCCAGTTTCCATGCACCTTCACCAACATAAACAAATTCCAGCGGATCCACAAAGAGCTTTAGAAAACTTGACCTTTTGTAAAAATGAGGGAACTAAAATTATGGCCTCTTATGCAGGTTGGAAGCTTGGAAAGCTGGGGACAGTGCCAACCCAAGCCAGAACCAAGCTTGGAAACTTCATGCCATTAGCACAAAAGGTTAGTGGGCTGCACTGAACTTGGGCAAAATCTCACAGGATCTTAGATACACTGCGTTGTGTGACAGTAAATTCTAGTCAAGACTGGAAGATTCTCGTCAGTCTAGCATGGAGCACAGGGCAAAGACGTACTGCTTTCCTTTCCAGGGAAATCCTAAGAGAACTGAACTAATTTCCTGTTCTGTAATCCATCTTTGATTCCTTCCTGAACAAACTACCTAAAATACTGGCTATTCCTTCATAAAAAAAAAAAAATAACCCGAGTCTTATGAGAACTTTTTTCAGTACTGGGGTTTACATCCCCAACCCCTTCCTTTTTATTTTGGGACATGGTCATGTTAAATTGTCCAAGTGGGATTTGAACTTGGGCTCCTCCTGCTTCATCTTCTCACATAACTGGAATCACAGGTGTGCATCACTTCACTCAGCTATTTGAGAAATTTGAAGGATACATTCTTTTACTTGGTTATTTAAAAACACCCCATAATTCAGCCCCACCCCACCTACTCACCAGGGCACTCTCCTACATGCCCTCTGGTCTGTGGGGTTGGACAGCTTGCTGTGCTGGGGGAACTTCCTTGTTCCTGCCTCTGTGTTTTAGGACCCAGTATCTTTCACCTTCACCCCCAAGTCCTATTTACTCCACCCTAACAGTCTGGACATGCCCCAGCTTCAAGAAATTTGTGTCCTGATTTAATTTTAAACTTTTCATCTCTCCATTTCCAAATAATGACTAAGCCATTCTTTGGCATATAGACCTGTCCAAGTAGACTATAAGTCACCAAGAACTGTATATAAAGGTGTCTCCTATAAACTGTGTTCAGTAAATGCTGATCAACTGTAATTCTTCTGCAGCAGGTAAAAAGCTGAACATTCACAAACTGAATCTCATTCCAATGCTATAGGATTTCAAGAGAAATATGGTCCCAAAGTTTAGTAACACAGGAAACAAGAGTAGAGAATAATTGTATGTAAGACAGTAAGGGTATGAGTTCAAAGTAGACTTTTCATTGCTTGCCTAGCCCTGAAATTTTACATGTTAATGAGATAACTGAGCACCTCCAAACTGTTGTACACTTTTTTTAATATTGACTTTATTGGTACATTTTATACATACATTATGATCACATTGTGCATTGAGAATTCATACTTGTACATGACACATCTTGATTCTGTTTCATCCATTCCTTTGCCCTTCCTACTACCCCCGCTCCCTAGATACATAAGCTTTGTTTCCTTTTTTTTAACCATCAAATTTTTTCTTTCCTGGGCCATGGATTTAGCGGAAGGATACTGCACCTACCTTGAAAGCACAAGGGACCAAGTTCGATCCCCAGTACTGAAAATTTTTTTTTTCTTTTTCTTCCCCTATCTGCCCTTTCCCTTTTCCTTTTGAACATTTTCTTCCTATTTCAATCCTTGATTTTATTTATTTATTTATTTATATTTTTAAAAATCTTAGGTACTCAGGTTGAACTTGGGACCTTGCACTTGCAAGACAGGCACCGGAACTACTGAACTACACCCCCTGCCCTTGTTATATTCTTTGTAGCATTCAAATCCAAATCACCAAAACATAAAATCCCTTTGTGTTAATAAGACTTTCCCTCTTTATTCTTCTTCCTTTTGGGGAGTGGATGTAAGTCTGAGAAAAGAACTGAAAGAAACTATATCTTTCTTAAAAGGGAGTCAAGTAGACATAAAAACCATAGGCAAGGGCCGGAGGGTTAGCTCAGTGGTTCCGGCGCCTGCCTTGCAAGCGCAAGGACCTGAGTTCGATCCCGGTAACCACATATAATGCTGGGTGTGGTGGCTCACGCCTGTAATCCCTGCACTCGGGAGGCAGAGAGGGAAGGATTGCTGAGTTTGCGGCGGCTTGCCTGGGCACCATAGTGAGCTCAGGGCCAGCCTGAACTACAAAGCGAGACCCTGTCTCCAAAAAGCAAAAAAAAAAAAAAAACCATAGGCAAGAAAATGTATATGAAAACCTTCACATGAATGGTAAATTGATTTTCCACAAGGTTGCCAAGACTAATCAATGGGGGGAAGAACAATCTTTTCCACAACAGAACTGGGAAAATTTGATATTCCCTTACACAAAAGAATAAAAATGTACCCATATCTTCTCCTATATACAAACATTAACTCCAAATAGATCGAAGATGCAAAACGTAAGAACTGAGAGTATAAAACTCTCAGAAAAAAACACAGTGGAAAACTTTTGTGACACTGGATTTGACAATGACTTTTAGACTCATGGCAAAAGTTCGAACAATTAAAGAAAAAAAACAGACAAGTTGAATTTCATCAATATTAAAATTTTTAAGCATCAAAAGTCATTATCAAGATAGTGGAAAGATAATTCATAGAAAATATTATTAAATCACATATCTGATAAGGGGTCAATATCCAGAATAAAAATGAATTCCTATAACTTAACAACAACAACAAAACATAATGTTAAGTGAAATAAATTAGACACAAAACCTTAAATATCACATGGTTTCCCTTATATAAGAAATGCAAAGTATAAATAAAGAGGAAAATAAAAGATGGATAATAGAAAGTAGGAAGACGAATCTTTCTCAGAGGGTTAGGGGACCAACAGATGGAGGGGGGAAAGGAGAGGAAGAAGGGAATTAAAATGTGTTATGTACCTGCTAACTCCATAGGAATGTAAAAATTGTGTTCTGAAACAGGTACTAATTGCAAAAATTTTAAAATACAATTTCTTAACAGAGTCATATTCTGAGTATTTTGAAAAGTTTTTTTAAAAAAATTACTCAAAACTGGGCAAAGGACTTTAATAGGCCTTTCTCTAAAGGAGATACACAAATGAACAATAATTACATGAAAAAATGCTCAAAATTATTAATTCATTAGAGAAATGCAAATCAAAACCACAATGAGAGACTAGTGCTAACCCGTCAGGATGACTATTATGTTTTAAAAAGAAAAACAAAAACAGTAAGTGTTGGCAAGGATATGGAAAGACTGAAATCCTCATATATTGCTAGTGAGAATACAAAATGATCTAGACACTGTAGAGAACAATTTGGCACTTTTGAAAAAGTTAAGCATGGAATTATCATACAGTTCAACCCTGGATTTAGCTCAGTGGTGTGGCGTCTGCCTTAAAACCACAAGGTCCTGAGTTTGATTCCTGGTACCGGAAATGCTCCTGCAGTTTCACTTCTAGATGTATACCCAAAAGAACTGAAAATAGGAACTCAAGCAGATATCTGTCACTACTGTTTACAACTTTATTTAGAATAGCCAAAAGTCACACACTCAAATGTGAATATTACTCAGCCTTAAAAAGGAAACTTCCATACCTGCTACAAAATGGATGAACTGTGAAAATGTCATGCTAAATAGAATAACACAGACAGAAAAGGACAAATATTGTATGATTCTACTTATGCACAGCACCTATTCTAAGTACATTTATATAGATAAAAGTCTAATTCCTTGAAATCAATCTCCAACATCAAAGGAAGGAAGGAAAGAAGAGGGAGAGAGAGAAAGAAAAAAGAAAGAGAAAGAAGGAAAGAAAGGAAGGAAGGCAGGAAGGAAGAAAAACAAAGAAAGAAGGGAAGAATGTAGAATACAGGCCATTGGGGAGACAGGGAATGAGGAATACTTGTTTATGGGGTACACTGACAATAACTGGGATGATGAAAAAGTTCTGGACATACATATTGATGATCATTGTACTATTTTGTTAATATACTTAATACCATTGGTTTATGCATTTAAAAATGGCCAAAATGCTTGGAAAGCTGAAGCAAAAGAATCACAAAGGCCAGCCTGGGTAAATAGTAAGATGCTGTCATAAGAAGGCAGAGAGGCTAAAGTGAAATAAGCTGAACAGTGTAACACATTCCTGAAACCTCAGCTACTTGGGAGGCTGAGGCAGAAGAATCTCAAATTTCAGCCTAGTCCTGTTTCACAAAAAAAATAAAAAAGAAAAAGTCTGGGAATGTAACTCATTGAGAAGGTCAGTACTGTGGTTAAAAAAAGGGAGGGGTGGTGGTAACTAAAGTGACTAAATTCTGTGTTCATATAGTTTACAGTTAAAAAAAGAACAGAGTCTGAATTCAATTAGGAGGAGGAAATTAGACAGACCTAAAATTGTGGTCACTGTCCAGAACGATTGACCTATGCTCTTCAAAAATGTCAGATCATAAAATGACAGAAAGCAGGAGCAGGGTTCTGTTACAGATTAACAGAAATTTAAAGACAAGACAAGCAAACGCAATGAGTAAACTTTAACTACATTTTAATTTAAAAAAGAAAAAATCTAGAGAGAGCATTGAGTGGAAACTTCGGGAAAATGAGTATGAGCAATAAGTCAATGTTAAAAATGGTTTTCTTTTCTTTCTTCCTTGCTTTAGAGCTGAGGATCCAACTCAGGGCCTCACAAATGCTAATCAAACACTACCACCGAACCGCATCCCAGTCGTGCAACTAATGTTCAAATGGAGAAAAAAACCCACAACCTATTTCTAGAAAGATAAGTATAGCAGATTTGATGAATATATGTGAAAGCCTAAAGGTAAGCACTGTTCTAGTCGCCCCCCTTTTTCCATGTTGGAGATGGATGAAATCAGTTCATCACTTTCATTCCCAAGTGACCAGGGAAACACTTGACTTTCCGTGAACCGGTGAGCAGAATATTGATCTGGTTGCCACACAGGCTCATGCTGCTTCACTGATCTCAGTCCCCAGGGCCACCCGACAAAGCTGCCAGGGATTACTTGGCAGCTAAAATAGTTGTCTGTGTTCTGCCAACTGTGGCTCCTCTTCCCCGGTCCCCCTCCCCCAGGTCTCACCTCTCTCTGCGCAGCCTCAGCTCTGTGCCACCCACCTGGACAGCCTCAGGACCTCCTGTGTGGTCCTGTGTCTCCTGTACGGTTCCCAAGGGCAGGGCAAGCCTTCTTCTCCTTTGACCTCCCTACTTCAGCTTTCCAAGCCCCACACTTTGTACACAGGAGCTAAATACACAGAAGGTGTTTAGTAAATATCTGTCTCTTCACTGATTATTAATTATCCTGTCAGTATAAAAAGAAAGACATGTCTGGAAGTGTAAATGGACAAGCTTGGGGTCAAAAAGTTTATCCAACTATGGTATTAAACTGCTAGCAGATAGGAGCTGCAGGAGGAGTGCCGAGGGTAGGCTTCGACACAACCCAATTCTGTGGCAACCAAGAGCTATTGGTTTAGGTAGTGATTAGTACTTAGGGGTGGGGTGAAAGAAATACACCCCTGGCCTAAGCTTCTGAGTACCTAAGCACAGCATGTCCCCGGCATGGCCTATGGGGCAACTGTCGTGTCAGCCCCAGGACAGGTTCCCAAGGGATCAGGGCCAAACCAAGGATTAAGGACCTGAGAAGGGGAATTCTTATTCCGGCCCGAGCAGAGTCACTGAGCCTCAGGCTGGCACAGCAGTCAGACTCCCAACTCCCTCAGGTGGGGGTGGGATGGGCTCAGACCAGGGTGCTGCCCACAAGGGGTACACACCCAGGCCTGCCGCACACCCAGGCCTGCTGCATTCCACCCCCAGCCGACACCCCTGCAGCTGCATCGCCGCAGCTTGTTAAGGGAGTGTAGACTTGTCCTCCTCTTGAGCAACGTTTTAGCAAGGCTGCAAGACCAGAGGGTAAAGGGCTTTACTCCAGCCAGCTGTTCCAGGAGGCCAGCTCTCATCTCTGACAAACATTTGGTGCATTATTTCCTCTGAGAATGCATCTTTGTACTACTTAATTTTCAATTCATAAATGTCTTGCGTTACCTCACAAAAGTACCAGCCTTTTGGGGAACCACATTCTGTTCTGCTTTGCCATCCATGCTCCCTTCCTTGCCCATGGATGGTCAACTCATATTATTGTGTAAAAACAAAAAATGTAATTTGGCATCATAGCTACTTAATGTATAGGAAACTATAAATGCCAGTGCATATTCACGGTATGTAATTCTCCAGAATTATAAAGAATTATCAATGTAATTCTCCAGAGTTATGAACACGAAGGGGCTAGAGGTGTAGCTCAGTGGTTGAACACATAGTTAGCATGCATGAAACCCTGGGTTTAATTCCCAGACTAATAATAATGATATTAATAATAAGGATCTATATATTTTGACATGGATGGTCAACTCATATTATTGTGTAAAAACAAAAAATGTAATTTGGCATCATAGAAAACCCTTTATGGGGCCGGAGGGTTAGCTCAGTGGTTCCGGCGCCTGCCTCGCAAGCGCAAGGTCCTGAGTTCGATCCCCAGTAACCACATAGAATGTTGGGCGTGGAGACTCACGCCCACCAACAATCAACACCGCATACCACAATGCCGGACGTGGTGGCTCACGTCTGTAATCCCAGCACTCGGGAGGCAGAGACAGGAGGACTGCTGAGTTCACAGCGGCTTGCCTGGGCACCATAGTGAGCTCAGGGCCAGCCTGAACTACAAAGCGAGACCCTGTCTCAAAAAGCAAAAAAAAAAAAAAAGAAAGAAAGAAAGAAAGAAAACCCTTTATGAAGGAGGAAATAGAAAAACAAGGGCCTGGTCCATATATCTGTTTCATTTCTTTATACTCCTAGTAATAGGACATTTGTTACAAACTAGTGTAACAAATGCAATACAGTGATACCTCAGTTATCCAACCACTCCTTGTTTGAACTTTAGCAAAATTCGATCAAAATTTACTTGGTGTTTGTAATTTTACTCAAGAGTCAAACTGAAAATCCAACTTGGAAAAACCAGTGCTGGTCAAGAGCAAGTCACACTTTGAGTCTTGCTGCGGACAAGAGGTGCCACTTCAGTCTAAGCACAGCCAGACAACATACAGTTTTTGTGTTAGTGCATTAAAATATTCATCATTGTGCTTTTTTTTGCATAAAATGTTACAACCATGGGTCCCAAGAAAATTAGTGATACCAGCAATAAAGCTGAGAGGAAAATTATTAGAACCATGGTGGAGTCAAAGAAAGAAATTATTGTGAAATTTGTTAAAGTCTTAGAAAAATGAACTTATAAGAAACTTGGGGCCCTCAGAACAAATTATTTGATTTCTTTTTTCTTTTTTTCTTCTGGTACTGAGGATCAAACTCAGGACCTTGGTGTTCCTTAGGTAAATCCCTAGCCCATTTCCATTATTTCTTACAGGAAAAATATGCTCAGTTCTTAAACTTCCCAGTGTTTGAACATGAATTCAGAACAAATTGAGTTCAACAACTGAAGTATCATTGTAATTTCTTTCTTTTCTTCTCTCTCTCTCTTTCTTGATCCAGGGCTTCACATGTACACTCTACCCTTGAGCTACACCCCCAGGCATTTTTAGTTTTTATTTCAGGACAGAGTTATAGCTAAACTGCCCAGGCTGGGCTCAAACTTGTGACCCTTCTGGTAGGATTACAGGCATATGCTGTTATGCCCAGCAGTACATTCTTGTATTTTTGTTTTCAAAAGGAATTGTAGTTAATGTCAAGTAAATGATATGTATCAGGAAGTCAGCCTAGGATTTACAACGATAATAGTCACACTTATATAGCATTTATATGCGACAGGCACTGTTTTCAGCACTTTTACATGAATGAACTCAATGAACCTTCACTATAGATTCATAGGAAGCAGAGATACAGAAAGGTTAAGTAAGCTGTCCTAGAGCAGACAGCAGAGAAAGAAATATAAATCCTGGCTTTCCAGATCCAGAGCCTATGTTCCTAGCCACCATTAAACTGAATTCATGTCTCCTTGGTCACATCCTTTCCCTCCCTTTTCTTTGTTTCTATCTTCTGCAAGTCCCTTGATAAGAGCATTCAAAAAACACTGTGTGTGAATGAACTGAAAACACAACAAAGCAAAAATCCTCACCCTAACCTCACCTATGGTTGCATCTGTGCCTTCCAAAGTTGGAGGTCACTATTACGAGTTCCTGATGCCTACTGAAAACTGCGTGACCATTTGTCATGACTGCATTTAGTTATGTAACATACATAATATATACATAGGTCTCCCCAGCACGTGACCACTGTGGGCAGGTTTAGTCCCAGCCCTAGGCCACATCAAGTCAAAGCCCACTGGATGGACAAGGGTGACAATGTCTCTGGTGAACTAAATCTACCTGACTACACAGGCAGAGCCGAAAACTTTTTGAGAAATGTAGGCATAAGCTATAAGGTTCCCAGGACCCTGAGGGATTAGCACTGCTGCTACCCGAAAACAAATGATGTCATCTTGTTCAGGCCCAGGTGAGTGTGTTATCGGAGACGACACCAGGTTTTGTGCTGTTTCAGTGTGTGGCCCTCACATTTGTTAGACCCCTTGTCACGCGATCTGCATTCCCAGTTCACACAGCGAATGTTTGGTCTCGGGCAGCAGCCAAGGGCACTGGGAACTGGCAGTGATGATCTCATGAGGCAGCGGAGCTGAGCAGTTAGTCAGATGCTTAACACGTTCCTGAGAAGCAGGAGCTAAGTATCACTTAAGGAAAGTATCTGAGCCTTGCAGAGTCAGGTTTCCAAACTTGGGAGCAGTTTGGAAGCCAAAGTCTTTCTCTTGCACATGTCAAAATGATGGTAGGTCCCTTTTTTTTTTTTTAAAGGGACCTATCAGGAGATTTCACCCCTTTTCCAAATTAAAGTTTAGTTCTTCTAACACAGTTCACCTAGAGTCACAGCACTAAGGGCTCGTCAGAGAGCTCCCTTTCCATGACACCTCAGCCTTGGGTCTCAATTGTAGTAATAATTCATTCCAGGTGCCTGGTAACTTCTATTTTTCTCTTCTATTAACAGTCCATTTTAATTTTTTTTTCTATTATTAAGGAGTTTTATTTGTTTGTTTTGTTTGGTGCTGAAGATTAGCCTTAAGGCCTCTGAGTCTTTTTTATTTTTCAAAATTATTTTTATTTGGGCCAGGGATTTAGCTCAGTGGCACAGTGCCTGTCTGGCAAGCACAAGGTCCTGAGTTTGATACCTGATACAAAAAAAAAAATTTAAATTTATTTCTTTAATTTGGTTTTTACAAGGTTTCCCTCTGTAGTTCAGACTGGCCTTGGAGTATCTATGTAGCCCAGACTGGCCTTGAAATTATAATCCATCTGCCTCAGCCTCCTGGGTGCTGAGAGTCCGGTTGTGCACGAGTGTCTATATTTTTAAACGTGTGCACTTAGATATAAAAGGAGACTCAAATTCCTCAGCCAGGTTGCTGTAGACTATAGCCTGCTTCCAACCGCAGCTTCAGACGAAGGACAGGCTGGAGGTAGGAGATGAGGGTTACGTGCAACCTTTACACCCTGCACACTCTGTGTCTACAGATCATAAGTCATGGGTCCTCTAGGAGGTTTTCAGGCCTTTTGAAAAATAGAATCCTCCTTACAAGGTGAAATTATTTGTCAATATGCTTATGCTATTTTCAAATAATAAAAATCAGCTGTTGTCCTACAGATGGGTCACTGAAACAAAAACGCTGGTTTCGATGGCCACAAAGCTCTCCGATTTTCCAAACTACCATTTAAATCTCTTCAAACAGACCTGTCTTCTCACATGGAAGGGGTGATCCGGAGACAGAGAAGATTGCGAGCTCTCTGCTCCGGGCCTCCTTTCCTGCAGCTGACTTTCTTGATCCTCCAGGTGGCCCTGGCTCACTGGATGGTGGGTTCTGCCCAAAAGCAAAGCCTGGAGCCTCCTTCCAGCCCGTTACCAGCCAGTTTTCTCGAACAGGTTGGAAGGTGTGGGGAGTGGCCATGAGGGTGCGAGGAGCAATGTGTGGCAAGTCCAGATGGCCTCTTGGCAGTCAGAAAACAATTCTGGATTGATAGCTTTGATTACATCCCTGTTTTAAGACAGGCTCTGCTAGGTTATTTCTCCTTCTGGCCCAGAAAACACTAATGTGGAGGGGATGTTGCCAGCTTAGAGTAGAATGTAGTTGGGCATGCATTTTGAGCCTCTTTCTAGCTTGGCCTTGAGCAAATGAATTTCTCTGAGCTTCACACCTTTATCTGAACATTGGGATTCACAATAGAATCTGTAAAAATCAGGGGGAAGAGACCCTGCCTCAAAAAGCAAAAAAAAAAAAAAAAAAAAAAAAATCAGGGGGAAAACATTATGCAAAATGTTTACTTGATACAAAGCACTCAGAGAGAGGCCACCCGTCCTTATTAATAACCTGAGGGAAGCCTAGGGGAAGCACTGCAGGAAACTGAGGACTTTTCTGCACAAAAAGGAACCAAAACAGCCCAGCTGGACTCCACCTGCGGCTGCCAACAAGTGTGGGCAAAGCCGAGACAGACACAGGCCTCTGGGGGCTCGAGCAGCCTGGCTCCAGGCTCGGCTGGCCTTCTCGCCTCCCCCACTGGAGTTCGGGTTTAGGGTGCCAGCCTTCTCTGGCGGCTTTCCACCTGCGTCCCTCCCCGCAGCGTGAGGCTCCTCCCCGGCAGGAGCCAGCGGAGGCCGCGACTCGCCGGCCCACTGAAAGGCGCATTCAGATCCCCGAGAAGAAGGCTAACCCGCCCTGGACCCGCAGCCCCTATTGGTCTGCTCAGGCCTCCAGGAAAACACTGGGCCTTTTCTTTCCCAGCGGCCTTCAGCAACCCTGGCCTCCCCGCGCCTCGCTCTTGGCAGGCAGGCCCCTGGCGCTTGCACTCCCACCACCTCCAGGCCTGCCGCCGCGGGCTCCGCAGGGTTTGGGGCAGGAGAGAGAGAGAGGGTGGTGTTTGTCAAGGACTCGAAGAAGCGTTGGCAGTTAAGGCTTGAAGGCCTAAATCGGCCCGGCTACTGCACATAGTTCACAATTTAGATAGAGAGATGAGCCGGGCCCTCCGTCTGGGGCTGTGCAACTACACCTCATGTCCTCTTCACTAATCCTGAGGCCTGCAGGGATGCGCGTCCTTATTCCAGGGCATGGGAAGCCCCGGCTCCGAGGTACTAAGGATCCAGCAGGCGGGCAGTGGCAGACCTTACATAGCAGGTGTGAGGCCCTGGGTCCCATCTCCAGTCGGGAAAAAGCAAAGTAAAACAAAACAAAAGGCTAATGAGGTTCTGGTATGCAAGGCAGCAAAAGCCAAGACTTACTTGGTTTTGGTTTGGTTTTTGTTTATTTTCCTCAAAGAAGTGTCCGGACTCCAACTGCAGTAGCTTCCCTTTGCTTGGGGAGCAAACAGCAAAGGCTGCTACACTCCTTTGACATCAGTGTGAACCATCCCTTTCTGCAAAGTATTATTTAATTTCTTTTTTGCGATGCGGGTCATGAAACCCATGACCCTGCACATGCTGCGATCCACCGCGGAAGCACACCTCCAGCCCCACAAGCTGCTCTTTGCCATCAGCCAGAAGGGGTCACCCTGCTCCCACATCTCTTTTAGAACCAACCACCTTTCCTCATATGGCGGGAGCGTTCAGTCCACCGTTCTGCCGCTTTTAGGGGGAATCTTTTTTGGATGTGTGGTTTTCGTGGTGGAACCTAGGGCTCGGCAAGCACTTTACCAACAAGCTGCCTCTCAGCGTTTAAAAACATTTTAGACAGGGCCTCTCTAAATTGCCTTAGGTGAGTTTTAAATGTATCCTCTTGTTGCAGCTTCTGAAGTAGCTGTGATTAAGGGTGTACACCATCACACAAGACCTACTTCCCATTTTGATAACACTTATCACATCCTTCATTACAGTCACTTATCTCCCTGTCTCTAGACAGAAGGAAGCTACCTGAGCACAGGTACTACATCCTGACTACAACCTCAGCACTGAGCTGAAATTCTGTAGTTCAGTTCCCACGGTGCCGGGGTTCCCAGGAACACTTTTGAATAACACCTATAATCCCAGTTACTTGGGAAGCTGAGACAGGAGGTCCTTTGAAGCCAGGCTGGGCCCCCATCTCAAAAAAAAAAAAAAAAGACCCACAATGATAATCCCACAAATCATAATATTGGCTAGCTTTTACTGAGTGCTCATTATATAACTGGCATTGTGCTGTGTGTGAGTGTATGTGAGTCACCTGGGAAATCTAGTTAAAATGCAGATTCTGACTCAGTGTATCTGGGGTGGGGCCTGAGAGGACACATTTTTAACAGGCTGCCAGATCATACTTTGTACAACAAGGTTTGGGTGTATTAATTTGTTTTAACTTGTTAGCAACCTATGAGGTTGGCTTTTTTTTTTTTTTTCCTGAGACAGGGTCTTGCTTTGTAGTTCAGGCTGGACCTGAGCTCACTATGTAGCCCAGGCAAACCTCAAACTCAGTAATCCTCCTGCCTCTGCCTCCTGAGTTCTGGGATTACAGATGTGAGCCACCACGCCTGGCACTGTGGTATGTGGTACTGATTGATGGTGGGCATGAGTCACCAAGCCCAGTATTGTTGTATGTGGTTACTGGGGATAATAGAACAAGGGACCTTGAGTTTGCTAAGCAGGAGCCAGTACCACTGAGCTAAATCTCTGGCCCAAAATTGGCTTATTTTATAGTTGAAGAAGTAAAAAGTTAAACCCCTTTCATATACTTGTCAAAATAGTGGCAGTGGTGCAGCACTTGACTATCATGTGTGAGGCCATAAGTTTGGACCCTAGCACCACACATACACCACACACACAGAAACACACACACATGCATGCACATAAATAAAAAGTTAATAAACAACAGAAAGAGTAAAAGCAGAGTGCAGGGCATTGAGTGAAAGGAGGCTAGGATAAACAATATGCAGCTGTAGAAAAGGAGACATTTATAAAAAGCCTGGCACAAAGAAGGAAATAGGAGGCTGAATAAGTGTGATTGTCCTACTAGGGAGTATGTGCACAGTACCTAGGACTATGAGCAGTGCTCTGTGCTCAGTACCTATGGCTATGAGGAGTGCCATGTACTCAGTACCTAGGACTATGAGCAGTGCCAAGTGCACAGTACCTAGGGCTATGAGCAGTACTGTGTGCACAGTACCTAGGGCTATGAGCAGTACCATGTGCACAGTACCTAGGGCTATGAGCAGTGCTGTGTGCACAGTACCTAGGGCTATGAGCAGTACTGTGTGCACAGTACCTAGGGCTATGAGCAGTACCATGTGCACAGTACCTAGGGCTATGAGCAGTGCTGTGTGCACAGTACCTAGGGCTATGAGCAGTGCCGTGTGCACAGTACCTAGGTTATGAGCAGTGCCATGTGCACAGTACCTAGGGCTATGAGCAGTGCTGTGTGCACAGTACCTAGGTTATGAGCAGTGCCATGTGCACAGTACCTAGGGCTATGAGCAGTTCTTTTTCATAGTGTTTGGGGTTACGAGCTTCTAAAAAGTCTTGAGTATTTTAGCCCTGAAAAAAATATTACCATCTACATAGCTACATATACCTGTTCAAATTAATATTCCAGAATTAAAATTATTTTAAAAGAAATCTTTTCATGAAAAATTCATATAAACATGAAAAGTGAGTATTTAGCCGGGTGTGGTGACTCACGCCTGTAATCCCAGCACTCGGGAGGCAGAGACAGGAGGATTGCTGAGTTCGAGGCTTGCCTGGGCACCATAGTGAGCTCAGGGCCAGCCTGAACTACAAAGTGAGACTCTGTCTCAAAAAAAAAAAGTGAGTATATATAAGTGTATCTGAATACATGAGCTAGAAAATGGGCTGGGCTTTGGTCATTTGATTTGGACATCATCCTGAGGGAGACGGGCAGCCACTGAGAGATTCAGGGGAGAGGTCTGTGTGGCTGCAGGGAGCCCCGCAGACTGGAAGCAAGCCAGCCGGGATACCCAGTGGCTCGAGACCAGAAAGGCAGTTACCCTCTACCAGAATCCGAGAAAAATCTCTCCTTTGTGCCAAGATTAGAATAAAATGATAGCATTATACAACCCAATTACCCTTTGATTTCTCCAGCACCAAGCTGACTCAGCATTCTAAATTTACTTAGGATTTGGGGACAAGGATTTGGCCAAATCCTTTCTTAAACTGTCGCAGTCTAGGAGCCATGCACTTTGAATCAGACAGAACTGCAGCTTTACTATTTGTTAGCTATGTGACTTTACACACATTGTTTAACTTCTCTGAACCTCACCTTTTTTACTGATAAAAATGGCATAAACATCTATCATGGAATTAAGGGAGATCAACTACATACACAGCAAGGAGGGGTACTTATGAATAAATGCAGTTGCTACCATCTATGTGCCACTGTTGGGGACCTAGGCTACTGTCTCTAGGAGGAAACAGAGAGTAGGGTGGGCATTGAATCTGCTCATCAATCTAAGGTAAAAATGAGTAGGACACTAAGACTCAGAGATTTGCTGCCACCTCCATGGATGAGGGGTAGACGTGGAAAGCTTGCCCTAGCTGGAATTTTATTTTTCTTCTTTCTTTTTAAAAATTGTTTTCTTTCTTTCTTTCTTTCTTTTTTTTTTTCTTTTGAGACAGGGTCTCACTATGCAGTTCAGGCTGGATTTGAACTAGGTACCGCCCCAGGCTGGCCTCAAACTTGCAAGGATCCTCCTGCCTCAGCCTCCCGAGTGCTAGAATTGGAGGTGTGAGCCAACAGACCTGGCTCTTATTTCTGCTCTGCCTTCTCCCTTGCAGCTGGCATGTGCCACACCCACCAGTCGGTGACAGGTCCAAAACAACTCAGTCACGGTGCAGGTCAGTCGTCATGGCTGACAGTGACGCAAAACGCTCTCCTTTGGTACCACCGAACACTGTTGCCTTTCTTTCCCGGCCCTTCCCAGTCTCCCCGTTACCTCCTCGCCCCTTAACTTGACAGCCTCAGAATTTCCTTTATTGAAGAGCTTGTCTCTTTCAGACTGAGACAGAACCACCCGCACCGGGACGCCTTCCAAGGTTCCTCCCCGTCAAGGAGCAGATAAGTAGGTCACCATTAGACGGTGGGGGGAGGCTGACTTCTTCGGGGAAGAGGAAAAATACCGCGGATCCCATGGAGAGTAGGAAGCAAAATAACAGCTCTCTGCCCCACCCCCCGCCGCCGCCGGGTTGGACTGTGGCGCAGGAGGCTCCCCTCCCCCTGCTCCCCTCCGCCCACCCTGCCTCCTGTTCAGCTAGCCCCCAGAGCCCAGCCAGCGCTTGCTCCGCGGAGCCTGCTCGCTGCCGATTGCTACCCCAGAGCCTGAGAGCCAGGGCTGGGAGTTCGGAGGCTCCGGGCCCAGAAAGGCGCTGGCCATAACTGCCTGGGGCAGCAGCCCAGAAGCCCATTTACTGAGATGCTGTTGTGGCAACCAGGACCAGTCTGGGCTTTTGCTTCCCGGCCCGCCCGGCGCGGCAGGAGTTCACAGCAGCGGGTGTGGATGATCGCCCTGAAAACCGAGACGGAGAGACAGGGAGAGGGACGGGGTTAAGATCCAACACTCCAGCTCCACCCTGCCCCACTGTCCCCGGGGACGGAGCCCTGCTGGCCTCGTAACACGGGCGCCCACATTTCTAGGAAACTGCAGCTGGAGGGGAAAGGTGCTGGCCCCGGAGCGGTTGTGTACAACAGGCACTCCGGCAGATGACGGCCCCGCCCCCACCCCAACTCCACGCCGCCTCTGGCCAAAGACAAACACACAAAAACAAAAGGACCAAAGGCTGCAAAGGCTGACCCTCAGACCTGGGAGTGACCAGACCGACTTCCCTGGACGGCGGCGGCGGCGCTGGAAAGAGGGAGTTCACCTCTGGAGAGGATGAGGTGTTTTCCACCCTCTGGCCGGCGGCCTGGTGAGCTCCCAGCCCAGAGTCCCGGAGTCAGGACCCTGCGCTCAGAGGCGACAGTGCAGCCTTTGGGGTGCAAAGTCCCCCGCCTGGCTCCTGTTTCCATACCGTCCCTTGCCCTCCCTCCCGCTGTTCCCAAGGCCCCTGGCAGACTCTTCAGGGATCTTAAGCACTTCCACTCGGTAGCAGGCACTATCCTCTCGCCCCTCCAGGGTCTGTGTTCAGGTTGGGGGGGGGGCCACTCTTGTCACCCTCCTCCCTCCTGCAGATCACGCCAAAGGCAGTGCTGGGTGACAGGACAGAGACATCCGTCTTCGCCCAGGCCCTTTATTACATTTAATCTCACTAGAGGGGTCGACCTGTCAAACACACCTCGCTCCCAGGCTGCAGTAATCCTGAGGCGTCTCTCATCAGAGTGGGTGGAAACCCCACAGGTATGTGGCAGGCAAGTAGCAGCAGTGGCAGCATGGCGGGGCCGCCAAACAGAATGAGAAGTTTGGGCTTGTGAGGTGCAGCTCCTCTGTGTACTCAGAGAGCGACCGGCAGCTTCTCCTGCCCGGCACTTACCCAGCCTAGGCCCCTCAGTTGGCCAGCATCTCCGCTTTCGCTTGGGGGGCTGCTTTCTCTAGGGTGAGCAGGTGCTAGCCCTTGACTTGGTTAGGACTGCTGGGAGGAAGGGCTGGCCCTGAAGTTTCTGTCTCTCCCAAGCACCGGCTAGTCACGCATCTAAGCAGGGCTTCTGCGATTTAGTGTGCATCAGAATCTCCAGGGCACTTGATAAAATACACTAGCTCACAATTGTCTCTGGGTGACGTGTTTCAAGACCCCCAGGTGATGCCTGGAACTCTGTACGTGTTTTTCTCTTTATCATTTCACTTATGAAAGTGCTTTATGGCTTCTCTTGCTCATATCCAAATCACCAGCATCTACACTCCTGTACTTTAAAAATCTTCTGTAAATTAAGGGTAAATTGAACACAAACATGGTAAAACCACAGTAGTCAGTTTAATAACCAACATAGCTACTGTGTGGCTAATGGCAGCACGCGGGTACTGGACAGAGGGTGATTTACATTCCATGCAAAAGGGTACAAAGCTTCATTTCACTTCTCAGAAAGGTGCAAAATTGAAAACTTAGGAATTGTTTATTTGTAGAATTTCCCACTTAATATTTTTGGACCAGGGTGACCTTGGATAGCTGAGACTTAGGAGTAAGGTACAGATTGGGGGGTATATATGGATTTCTTGGGCTTGTCCCCATGGTTTTGGGTTTGACAGGTCTGGGCTGGGAACTGCTGTTGTATTTCTAACCTCTCCCAAGTGATAGGTGGCTATCATTCCAGAGACCACATTTGAAAATCCAGTGAATAATAAAAAGAAAACTAAGTGCATGGGCCAGAGATTTAGCTCAGTGGTTCCGGCACCTGCCTAGAAAGCGCAAGGTCCCTGGTTTAATCCCCAGTAACCACATACAACAATACCGGGCGTGGTGACTCACCCCCACCAGCAATCAGTACCACACACCACAATGCTGGAGGCTACAGTGGCTCATGCCAATAATCCCAGCCCTCAGGAGGCAGAGGCAGGAGGATTGCTGTCAGTATGAGGCTTGTCTGTACTACACAGTGAGCTCAGGGTCAGCCTGGACTACAAAGTGAGACCCTGTCTCAAAAAACAAAAACAAACAAACAAAAAAAACAAGTGCAAATCCTAGCTGTGCCACTTCCCAGATCTGTGATCTTGTGCTTGACTTCTTAGAGCTTCACTTCCTGCACTTAACAGTGAGGTGATGGTCACTGGATAGTTGAGAGGATTAGATTACATCATACGCTTGAAGACTCTCAGTGTTCGTGGATATCAGGCCCAGGGCTGCAGCTCGGTGGTGCGGAATGTGCTCTACAATGTGCTTTTCAATCCCAAGCACCACAAAAATAAAGAAATAGGTCAACAAACACTATTTATTGAGTTTGTTTGTCTCCTCAGGTCTGGAGGGGGAGAGGGGGAGTCCCACTCTTGCCTTGTCACCCTCCTCCCTCCTGCAGCTCACCCAGAAGGCACTGCTGGGTGACAGGGCAGAGATACCCGTCTTCACCCAGGCCCTTCATGACATTTAATCTCACTGGAGGGGTAAACCTGTCAAACACACCTTGTAATCCCAGCACCCCTCCTATTGTTATTCTACCCAGTGCTGTGACTGACTTTGGTCTGATCACACTTGAGGATTATACATCTCAGGACTTCAATTCTTTCCACTATGAAATGAGACATTTGTAAGTCATTTGATTTGCAAATGGTTTCTCTCTAATGTACCCCCCAAACCTCACGTGCTCACAAGTGGGGCTTTGGGGAGCTGACTGGATCATGGGTGTGTAATACGGGATTAGTCCACTGATGGCTTCATAGCTGTGTGAGACGTCGGGAGGTAAAGCCCAGTGGGAACAAGTGGGCCATTCTCCTCCCTTGGGTGCTCACTGCCTCCCTCCTGCCGCGCCAAGGACTCCTGTCCTCTACCAAACTCTCTGTCCTACCACCTTACATTTAAATCAGCTGACCATGGACAAAGCCCTCTAAAACTGTGAGCTAAAGTAAACCTTGTCTCCTTTTTTTCTTTCTTTCTTTCTTTCTTTTTTTTTATTTTTTTGTTGAGACAGGGTCTTGCTTTGTAGTTCAGGCTGGCCCTGAGCTCACTATGTAGCCCAGGCAAGCCTCCAACTCAGCAATCCTCCTGCCTCTGCCTCCAGAGTGCTGGGATTACTGTGGTATGTGGTACTGACTGCTGGTGGGCATGAGTCACTACACCCGGTATTGTTCTATGTGGTTATCAGGGATTGAACCAGGGACCTTGCACTTGCTAGGCAGTCACCGGAACCACTGAGCTAAATCTCCAGCCTAAACCTCGTTCGTGTCTTTTAACTTGTGGGTATCTGGTATTTTCTCCACAATGGGAAAGTAACTAAGACACTGAACCATTCTCAAGGGATAAATAACTGGTTTAATGTTCTTTGCTCTGCAGTGGCACTTAACTCCCAAGTGAAGGCCCTGGAAAAAGTGTGGCTGTGATCTCCCAGAATTACACTTCCTCACAGGCCTGGAGGGGCTATAATTTCATAGACCAAACAAGACTTTCAAGCCCATAGTGATCTGTTTCACACCTACACTCATGGTCATATTTCCTTCTGTTTCTGCTCTGTTCACCTTATTGTCTACACTATTTATCTTTCTCCCAAAGAAGCCATAGGTTTTCCTACCTCCTGCCTTTGTTCGCATTCTCACCGTCAGAGTACTGTTGCCCTGGTAAGTCCTATTTGAAGAAAAAAATTTCCCAGTTATCCTTCCAACAAGACTCATATCTAGAACTCCCCCGAAATAAGTGACCCAATTTTTGTAAAAAGGGCAACTGAAATAAAGATACTTCTCAGAAAAAGTACGAAGGGGGAATAAATACACTAAAAAATGTTCAGCATCACTAACCATTAGAGAAGTGCAATTAAAACAGCACTGAGGGTGAAGGATGTAGCTCAATGGCTCTGTGCCTGCCTGGCAAGTGCAAGGTCCTGAGTTCTATCCAGTACTGAAACAAACAGACAGACAAAACAAAACAGCACTGAGAGTCCATCTTACTCCAGAAAGAATGGCTATCATCAAGAAATCAGGTAACAATAAATGCTGGTGAGGCTAGAGGGAGGGAAAATCCTTTCTATGTTAACAGTGGGAATGTAAACTAGTACAACCACTATGGAAATCAGCAATGGTGATTACTCAAATAGATAAAACTAGAGATTCCATTTGATCCAGCTAATCCCCTTCTAGGTATCTTCATGAATGAGATAAAGACATTGTGAGATACATGTGTACTCATGTTTACAGAAGCATAATTCATAATACTAAGTCTATACTAATTCAAACAGGTACTAATAAAAAGTTTAAAGTGCCAGGCATGGTGATGGCTGCTTATAATTCTAGCATTTGGAAGAGTGAGCCAGAATATTGCTGTGAGTTCAAGGCTGACCTGACTCCAAAATTCATCCCAAATACTTCTATATATCCAGCAATCTAGTCTAGTCTAATCTAATGTAATCTAATCTGATCTGATCTGGTCTCAGTTGATTTTTATGTTTATCTTTGGTAATAATAGGGCACGCTAGTGAAATTGTCAAGTATGAGACTGAATAAAATCAGGTGTGCCACCACCATACTCTCCTACTTGGATCTGATACAGTCCCTCTGTTCAGCTGCTCAGAGGCCCAAGACCTGCTGGATTATCCCTGGATATCACTATGTAAAGTTGGTTCCTGCAGCATGTTCAAATATGAAAAACAAGAGTTGTATTATGTAAAACTTCCAAAAAGTAGGATGGCCACTGAAAAATAGATGGCTCTTTATATGCAAGATCAGTCAGTTCTTTATTTTCTATTGTAATTGGAGATGAGGATAAACATATTTGTACATATACATCTTTATGTGGTAGACCCAAATTTCTTCATTTGTGTATAGATATACTTGCTTCTCTAGCCTTCTTTTCCTCTCTTTTTTTAAAATGTTTTTTGAGACAGAGTCTCACTTTGTAGTTTAGGCTGACCCTGAACTCATTATGCAGCCGAGGCTGGCCTCGAACTCACAGCAATCCTCCTGCCTCTGCCTCTGCCTCTTGAGTGCTGGGATTACAGGTTTGAGCCACCATGCCCAGCTAGCCTTCTTTTTTAAACTATAGGTTTTTTTCTCTTCTAAATATGATATATGGGTTCATAGAAAATATGCAAAGGAAATAAAAAGTACAAAGAAAATTAAAAGAAGAAAACGAGTCATTTGTAAACCCATAATCTAAAAATAACCCATAAACATTTTGGTATATTTCTTGTCGATAGTTAAATACACACATTTATCCTGTAGGATTTGTGAAAGAATTCAAGATTAAAAGTTTACACAATTCTGTACTCAATTTTTTTTTTTTTTTTTTTTTTTTTGCTTTTTGGAGACAGTGTCTTGCTTTGTAGTTCAGGCTGGCCCTGAGCTCACTATGGTGCCCAGGCAAGCCACCGCAAACTCAGCAATCCTCCTGTCTCTGCCTCCCGAGTGCTGGGATGACAGGCGTGAGCCACCACGTCCGGCATTGTGGTATGCGGTGTTGATTGTTGGTGGGCGTGTCTCCACACCCAGCATTATATGT
>PVIC010008840.1:5820-25041 GCA_004025085.1 Thryonomys swinderianus
CAGGGTCTTGCTTTGTAGTTCAGGCTGGCCCTGAGCTCACTATGGTGCCCAGGCAAGCCGCTGCGAACTCAGCAATCCTCCCGTCTCTGCCTCCCGAGTGCTGGGATTACAGGCGTGAGCCACCACGCCCAGCATTATATGTGGTAACCGGGGATCGAACTCAGGTCCTTACGCTTGCGAGGCAGGCGCCGGAACCACTAAGCTAACCCTCCGGCCCAAAGTTCCAGGTATTTATCCTAAATGACTCACTTTTGGATGCAGATGGATAAATGAGGTGTTGACTTACATTATCACATGAACAATGGTACAGAAAGCAGGATGTACAGTTTCACTGAAGGATTCTAGATAATCCATATGTAACAACATAAAGCAGTTCACATTATGGTTTGTATTATCAGTAATTAAACAGCAAAAATACTCTGATCAAAATCTGAATAGATTATTTGAAATTTCTCTGAAGAATTAGAGAGAAAGAGAAATTTATCCTTGGAATATTATTATTATTATTATATATTTTTTTGAGACAGGGTCTCGCTTTGTAGTTCAGGCTGGCCCTGAACTCACTATGTAGCCCAGGCAAGCCTTGAACTCAGCAATCCTCCTATCTCTGCCTCCCGAGTGCTGGGATTACAGGCGTGAGCCATCACGCCCGGCCTTGGAATATTATTTTAACATCATGCTTCAATGGCATAACATGGGTACTACCACCTTTTTAATAGCTTAAGTCAAGATTGTCAGATTTCTGACAAACTGATCACAGAAAGATAAATGTAGCCAGAAAGACACATAATAATAAAACTATTCAAGACCCTCATTATTGACTGCTGTGAAGAATCACGAACGCAGGGTGAGGCTCATAGAATGAAAGTGACTCCACAGTTCCCCAGAGACAGTACCTGCTGTTGGGGAGTTTGCATGGTGCGACTTCTTGGGCAGGTTGAAGATCTGTTCACCAGGGTCAGGGGGAGGGATTGCATCTTGGCCTTGTCGTGCCTCAACGGGATCATATTCTTTCCCATCATAGTTGGCATCGTAGAATTTCTTAAACCACTGAATAAAATCCAGGTTGTCTTGAAAACGTCCTTTGACTAGCTTCTCCACTGGAATTACCTATGACATAAAATCATGAACCTAAGGCTTGTTGGCATTTAATACAACTGAAGTGCTCCCTAAATATGAGTATATCCCACTCATTTGCAACTCATGACCACTGACCAATTAATGTAATTTTTTTTTTTTGAGACAGGGTCTTGCTTTGTAGTTCAGTCTGGCCCTGAGCTCACTCTGTAGCCCAGGCAAGCCTCGAACTCAGCAATCCTCCTGTCTCTGCCTCCCGAGTGCTGGGATTACAGGTGTGAGCCACCACGCCTGGCCAATTAATGTAATTTTTCATCATATTCAAGAAGAACTTATCCAAATGTGGCTTTTCTGAAATATGTAATGCTTCTGAGCAGGCTAGACAAGGAAGGAATACCTTTAGCTGTCAAGAGGGGCTAGTCTTCCCTTATAGGGTCTTGATTGTCTCAGAATTTCTCCACAAAACATGGACCTGGGATGTTGTGCTGTCTCATGACTTATGAGCTTTATTATTTTTCTTTGTAATACTTTGCCCAGTTGTGTGGGCTAAACTTTTAAAAAATTAGTATGTGATGGCAGTACATAATAATTACATTCATTATGGGATATTCTTACATTTATATAACATATCTTAATTCTTTATTTCCCTTCCCTTCATCTTTTGGTCCCTTCCCTACTGCAAAAGATCTATCTCCCTGTTTCCTATTATCTAGCTTTTATTTTTTATAGTTTGGGTTTCTCATATAAGAGAAACCATGTGATATTTAAGTCGTGTGTCTGATTTATTTCACTTGACATTATGGTTTTGAGGTATATTCCTTTTCCTAGCCATGACTCAAATTTATGGGGTAAACTCTTACAAGGATTAGAACTAATATAGTACAAATGAAAAAACTCAAGTAAAAATAGATAGCAATCTAATGGTTCAGAGTAAAAGTAAGATTTCCCAGAGCTCATCTGTAATACAGAGAGGCTGGTATGTAAACGACTGGCCCCAAGTTAGGTCTGTCATCCACCAGCTCTCGAGGAGCACAGAAACAAGCCATCTGCCCTCAGAGGGAGAGAGGAGGCTGCCTGAGCCACAGGGAACCATGGGAGGACGAGGTGCGCAGCATTCTCGTCAGCTTCCAAGGCAGGAGGCTCAGCTTTTCATGGAGTAACCTTTTCTACCACAACCTAGAGTCAACCAGCACTCTTATAGATCCCTTATAGGAATTTACAGAACTAGAACAAGGGAAGAATGCAGTTTGACTGCTTAGCTCTAATTCAGTGGGCCACTTCTTTTTTTTCTTCTTTTTTTTTTTTGAAGCAGGGTCTCACTTTGTAGTCCAGGCTGGCCCTGACCTCACTATGTAGCCCAGGTAACCCTCGAACTCAGCAGTTGTCTTGCCTCTGCCTCCCAAGTGCTGGGATTACAGGTGTGAGCCACCACGTCTGGTATGGTGGTATATGGTACTGATGGTTGGTGGGCGTGAGCCACCACACCCAGTATTGTTGTATGTGGTTACCGGGATTGAACCAGGGACCTTGTGCTTGCTAGGCAGGTGCTGGAACACTGAGCTAAATCTCCAGCCCATAGTGGGCCACTGTTTTCTTAAGGACACTGGAAAGGTACTGGGCCCTCTGAATTGCACCACTGGAAATTTTACTTCCTATATCTCTGAGGAGGAACACTGGGAGAATGAGAACCATGAGAGAGTGACAAAACTAAGGGGTGAGCCAGATTGTGTGTGTGTGTGTGTGTACATGTGATTTGGACAGAAACCTAGGGCACATAGCATGTGGCTTCAATGCATGACAATATGAATGGAAACTATGTAAATTAAACTTTTAGCAAGGCTTTGTCTCCTCAAGAGTTATATACCATCCATATTCTAAAATGCATCAACAAGACATTAAAAAATATTGAAAGACTTTAAATATCAGTGAGAGTTTGAAAAGAAAAAGAAATGGATGCATTTTCAGCTATCCATCAAACTAAATCGTTAATAATAAAATTCTCAGAAGTGCTTTTTTTTTAACAGCTGAAAGAGATTGAACCAAATAGAGAATAAAAGAAAAAGAAGAAAACTGTTAGAGAATGTATTTTTTCAGGAAGACTTTTCTGATATTTGACACTTTGGTGCTGATTATTTTCCTCCTCTCGTATCCCTTTAAGTCTCATGGGGACAATTCTTGCTATAGAAACAGTTAATTTATTTTTCATTGTACTGGTTACTTTGGAGTTTTAAGCTTTTGCTTGTATAGTCACTGATAATTAGAAAATGACCTCATAGAGAGTATTGCCCTTAATGAACCTACCATTATACTTTGTCTACTGACAGACGGTGAGAATTTATAGCTTAGATAAATGGCAGACCTCACCAGTTCAAATTTGGTTCTTACTTATGTTGACTTAATCTTGGATTTCTGTCAAAATGAAAGTTTCACGGGTTTAAGTTCAAATTCTGAAGGGGTATGTAAAACTATACAGAATCTTCTGAGATACTGTTGGGCCATGAAAGATGTAACAGAGGCATAACACTCTCTCTCATAGGATTGTTGGGTGCAAATATGGCTTAGGAAAACTTCCAAGTCTAACAAGGACAATCAAGGCTAGGCTCCTTCCACTTCAAGAACTTACTTTAATATTAACAACTTCATCCATTCACCATGTGCTCACTTCTAGAAAAACAGAGCCCATTAATTTGCTACATAGAAAATTCCATTCATAAATCTATGAACATATGTTTTTTACCAGTGTAGAACTACAAATAGAAAAATGAACAAGACACAAGTGGAACTGTTACCTTATTAAAAGCAAGGAGAACCTATTCAGCTCTGCTTCTCAAACTATACAGGAAGGCCAAGTAGATGTTAGCCACAGAAAAAAGACATTATGTTGAAAAGGATAAGAATGGTTAAGATGTTGTATAAGATATATTTTACAATAAAAATTCTGAGAAAATGAGAAGTTGGATTTTCTTAATAGTTTGTTAAGAATATTTTTACTGGGTTGAAGATTTAGCTCAGTGGTTCCTGCACCTGCCTAGTAAGTGCAAGGTCCTAAATTTGATCCCAGGTAACCACATACAACAATACTGGGTGTGGTGACTCATGCCTGTAATCCCAGCACTTGGAAGGCAGAAGCAGGAGGATTGCTGAGCTCAAGGCTTGCCAGAGCTACATAGTGAGCTCAGGGCCAGCCTGAACTACAAAGTGAGACCCTGTCTTTTTTTTTTTTTTTTTGCAGTACCAGGAATCAAACTCAGGTCCTTATGCATCCCAGGTTGGCGCAGTATCACTTGAGCTAAATCCCCAGCCCCTTGTATTAAATTTTTAAAAACAGTTCATCAAACTCATTCACTTAATTTCTATTTCTTAAAATCTGATATTCCCTTTCTTTTCTCCTTCCTTCCCTCCTCCCCACCTTCTTTCTTTTGTACCAGGGATTGAACCTGGGACCAGGCAAGGCAGGCACCAGAACTACTGTGCGAAATCCTCAGCTCAGTATTTATTTTCTATTACCTTAGCCTACTACTATTATTCAAATAAGTTTTCCATTATTCAGAGTTCATTTGTTTGCAGGCTTAATCATTCTATGAGATATAACATGAATGAGAAACATGAATTAAATATATATTTTAATAGCAATAAACATACAGAAGAGACTGAGTGGATTTAAACAATAGTTGTTTACTGGGACAAAAAAGGACTCTAGTGACTAACTCCGCACGTATCACTGTAGGACAAAGTTATAATAATTCAAAGGGGAATAAGGGGTAACATACAAATACTGGGAATCTGAGGATATGCACTGTGCTGGGCACTTTACATGTGTTCCCTTACTTCAATTTCAGAACCACAGATAAGGGGTTTCTGCCTCAGATTTGGATGGGTGGATTTAGACTCAACAACTTTAAGTAACTTGCTTAACTCACAGAACTGGGGTTCAAACTGATGCTATTTCCATTATACAATGTTGTTTTTCCAAAGAAATAAAATACACAAAGAGCTACAGAGGCATCTGGAAAACATAAAAATTTCTCATCAGCAATGCTAAAACACAACAACATTTTAACATTTGTGATTCCTGTTGTAGTTTTCAGTCTAATAATTACAACTTTAGACAAGCTCTTGAAATAAAACCTCATACAAGTATGGGGAAGTAAGGCTGATGGTTTATGCAATGTATGGATCTCAGCTTGTTGACATATCAGCAAGTACCCTGCTGATATGGTCCTAGGTTTTTGCATTCTGTTTGAAAATCGTTTTAATGAAAGGATGCATTTTATGGAGGTACCAGTGAGTCTCCTACCTTATCGACGTTCATTCGCTTAAATGATGCTTGCAGAAGTTTAAAATTGTGAATATACTCATGCTCCAACTTTGCTTGAAATTTTACTTTCTTCAAACTAATGCAGCCTGGGAAGAGCATGTCCATGAACTGGCAATAAGCTGCTCCTAGAAAGACAGAAAAGTATGCATATGAGTCTTGCTTGATCAGTCATGACCGAGGACTGCCAGGCAGGAAAGAGACAGAAGAGCGGCCTGCATGTGTCCTTCTGCAGCCACTGCACCCCACCTCCTCACCCACAGCAGCTGCGCTGCCTGCTCCCCACCACTGGCCCCTGTGGACCCGCAGCAGGCACCACAGGTTCTACTGCCCACCGGCTTCATGGCAGACGCTCATTTGCTGACCCTAAGATGATCAGGGTAAGGATAATTCTCCCTGACTTCTACCTGAGAAAAGGAAGACTCTTTTCCCAATCTGGAATTATCATATCTGCTCCATGTGTCAACAGAAATGTATTTAAGAAGATAAAAAAAACCATAAACATGAGAGCTACATACGTTTGAATGAAATTTGTGGCACAAAATATATACATATGCATAAGATATTTTCTACGCACCTTGGAAAGCAACTGGGGTTAAAACTGTACCACTAAGCTGTCTAATATCAAAACAGCTGAGTACCAATTTCATTGCGGTGTGGAGCAATAGCATTCCTAAATTAACACAGAGGATGAAGATAGGGACTCTGTGACATTGAATTTCAGAGTCATGCTGTTTAAAACCGAGAAATACACATGCCAGAAATGCTCACGAGTCCTCTGAGGAAATGGGCATAGGACAAGGTGTTTTCCCCTCAATTTAAAGAACTCTTAGAATGCAAGAATTTCTTGGGAATCATGGTGGTTAGTAAAAGAAATTCAAAGCCAGAATTCTTTTCAAAAAGAAAGGTAACTGAGAGGTGAGAATGGAAACCAGTGGTCATTCTAAAATTATCTGCTGTCTCCAAATCTCCTGGTGTGTCCCTGGAATGCACAGTGATCAGTCTTTCTGGAACATGAAGGGTTTCCCACATCTCTTTACCAGGGAGGCTTCCATGAGGAGCCTTTCCTTCCATGTGTGCAAGTCATCCTTAGCTGACAAGGGCCCACTCTCTCTTATGCATAATAGGTGTGGAACATCCTTTACTGAGGCAGGAATCCCACGTAAGAGAACAAAACCCCCCGGTAGCTAAGGGTTGAACAGAAAATGCTTGGGGAACTCATATTTTGTAGGCAGGGGCCGAAAATCAACCAGGATAAAATCTCCAGAGCTCCTACCTCTGGCTTCCACTTAAATGCTCATACCCTAAATACTAGCTAGTGAATCCCACATCATGATGGTCCTCTTAAAAACAAGACTAAATATATCAAACCAAAACTGAGAACACCAAGGGAAGGGGGTGTTTAAGAGAAATATGACATGGGGGGAATTCTTAGAGTCATTCAATTATTTAGTTCTTTTTGAAGTGTTACAAGATGTAGTAAATTCCAATAGCCATCTTAACATTTTTACGTAAGACTATCTCATTACATGTGTGTAAAGGCATTTGTACTTCTGCAGAGTTTGGTATAAAATTTACTTGTGAAGACCCAGGTATTACTCACATTCCAACCAAATCACTTACCTTTTAAAAATAAATTAACTTTTGGAAAAAAAAAAAACTTCCATTTAGAGAGAAAACAAAGGAAAAACCTTCCTTTAGTGTCACCATCCAAGAGACAACCATTAATTACATTCTAGCATATGCCATTTTAATCCTTTTTTTTTTTTTTTGAGACAGGGTCTTGCTTTGTAGTTCAGGCTGGCCCTGAGCTCACTTTGTAGCCCAGGCAAGCCGTGAACTCAGCAATCCTCCTGTCTCTGCCTCCTGAGTGCTTCATTATAAGCATGGGCCACTAGGCTTGGTTCTACCAGTATTTCTTTTATTAGTACACATGTGTAGTACACAACCCACCAAAATATATATATATATATATATATATATATATATATATATATATATATATATATATTCCCCCCCCCCCCCGAGACAGGGTCTCACTTTTTGTAGTTCAGGCTGGCTCTGAGCTCGCTATGTAGCCCAGGCAAGCCACAAACTCAGCAATCCTCCTGTCTCTGCCTCCCGAGTGCTGGGATGACAGGCGTGAGCCACCACGCCTGGCACTATGGTATGTGGTATTGATTGCTGGTGGGCGTGAGTCTCCATGCCCAGCATTGTATGTGGTTACCAGGATCAAACTCAGGACCTTGCGCTTGGAAGGCAGGCACCGGAACCACTGAGCTAACCCTCCGGGCCCACCAATATTTTTAATAGCCTTCTAATATTTGTAACATGTTTAGCAACTTCTCCAAACCAAGATCACATCAATATTCATGTGTTGTTTCTTTAAGTACTTTTATGATCTCGAGTTTTACATTTAAATTCTGAATCCAGAGTTTATTTTGGTCTGTGATCTAAAGCATGGTTCTAATTTTAGTCATTCCAAATGTTACTGGAAATCTGTCATTTTTGGATTCTCTCCATTTGGCACCTCCCTACCTATGGAGATGCTGTAGGGTTTTACCTGTTACCACAGTAGCTGAAGGTGTGCAGGCCTCCCTTTCTAACTCTAGCAATAAGGGTGCAGGCCTATGACCGGAGCTCTGCCTTAGATGTGCCTGCCCAGGTCACCAAATGGTAGGAGGGACAGAATACAGGGATACAGAGCTTAGTCATGGCAGCAGCAATGTGACTCAGTCTTGTGCGCAACAGCAGAAGAACAGCACCCTCACCATCCAGTTCCGGGAGTAGCCTGGAAGTTATATTCCCGGCTCCTTAGCATCCTCTGGTTCCTCCATCTTCGGAGGTGGCTTCCCACTGACTCTGGATTATTCCATCTCCTTCCTCTTCTACGTAAACTTGCTAGGATTAAGTTCTGCTATTTTCAACTCAAACTGCCAACTGAAAAAGTCAGGTAGGTCTTGAACACCAACATTTCATAGGTAATCTACATTGTCCCACTGACAAGGAGTACTGTATTTTCCATCTTATATATTACTTTCCTAAAATGTATGTTCTCTTTCTAGACTTTTTTGGGTCTCTCTGTGACAGTTTCACACTCATAGTTTTGTAATTCTATGCTATGTATTATTATCTATAGGGTAATTTTCCCCTCCTCTTTTTCAATATTTTCTTAAATTTTATCCTGGGTTTATTCTTTCCATTATGTTTTTAATTTATCATTGCATAAGAAATATAAAAGCTTTTTTCAAAAACAAGTCATTTTACTATTTAATTATGGCTTTACTGAAATATAATTCACACAACACAAAGTTCAACATCTTAACGTGTACAGTTAGTAGTAATCATGGAAGTGTATATACATTACCTCATCTAATTCCAGAAGATTTTCATTACTACAAAAAGAAACTACATACCCACTTTCTATATTCTCTCCTTCCTTGGGGCCCTGGTAACCAGCAATCTATTTCCTATCTCTATGTATTTACCTATTCCATACATTTTATATAAATGGAAACATACCCTAGGTGACCACTGTGCTTGGTTTCTTCTATTCAGAATAAATGTGAGATTCACCAGTGTGGCAGCATGTGTCAGAATTTCATTCATTTTTATGGCTGAATAATAATATTCATTGTCTAAATATACCACACTTTATTGATCCAGTCAGAACTTGAGGACACCTGGGATGTTTTCAGTTTGTACTATTTTGAATAATACTCCTACGAACAGTTTTGTGCAAGTTCTTGTGTGGACGTTTGTTTTCAATTCTCTTAGCAACATATATAGAAATTTTGCTACTAGGTTGTAGGCTGTCTCTTCACTCTGTTGGTGGTTTCTCTTGCTGTGCAGAAGCTTTTTAATAAGATGCGGTCCTAGTTGTTGATTATTTGTGGTTAGTTCATGTGACTGAAGTTTTTTCTTTTTCTACACCAATGTCTTCATTCACTCTTCAAGAGTTCCACCTAATGTATCTTCTAGCATGGTTGGTGTTTCTATTTTAATATTTAGGTCTTTGATCCATTTCAATTTTACTTTAATGCGCGGCGAGAGTCACAGGTCTAGTTTTAATCTGTGGCAAGTTGAAACCCAGTTTTTCCAGCACCTTTGTTAAAGAGGCTGTCTTCCTTCTCATGAGGATGTTTGGCTCCTTTGTCAAAGATGAGGTTATTGAGTATAACTGCAGGTGTTTCTGCATCTTCTAATCTATCCCATTGATCCTCAGGTCTGTGTCTTTGCCAGTACCATGTTGTATTTATCACAGTAGCTTTGTAGTATAGTTTTAAGTTTGAAATTGTGATACTTCCTGCCTTGTCTTTATTGCCTACAATTGCTTTGGTTATCCTAGGTCTCTTCTGGTTCCAAATGAATTTTTGGACTGTTTTCTCTAGATCTGTGAAATGTGCTGTTGGGATTTCAATTGGGATTGCACTGAATCTATATGGTAGTTGTGGAAGTCTGGCCATTTTCACTATCCTATCTCCATTTAATCATCTTGACAGTCTTATAGACCACATTAGCTTTTCCAGTAAAGGGCATCTTCCTTGAGTATTTAGCTGCTGGAGTCAAAGCAGTCCTCGAGAATTTTTCAGAAGTATCTTTACTGTCTTTAAGGCCTGTGCTGAAGGCTTGTTGCTATTTCCTGAGGTATGCCCATTTGGGTACTTCAATTTGGGTTTTCGAAAGGGATACAGCTAAGATATTACAAAAAGGACACCTTGAAATTAATTGCCGCTACTAAGAATATCTTCAATTGTACCAGAGCACAACCTAAACAAGGCTGTTGGATTCTTGTTTTCTATAAAAAAAAAAAATCAACCCTCTATTTGTGCTCTAGGTCATTGTCTCAATGAGTGTCTGTCTTCACTGTTTGAAAATTTCTCTCTGTACATATTATTCTTAAAGCATAGAAATGTACTCTAGTAGCATTTAATTTTGATGAAATAATACAAAAATATGTTCCTTGATCCCACATATCCTGGAGTCCCTATACCATATATCTTTTCCCTTTAGTAGCAAAACTTTCTGGCAAAATTGTTCCTGCTTCCACTGTTTTTTTTTTTTTTTTTTTGAGACAGGGTCTCACTTTGTAGTTCAGACTGGCTCTGAGCTCACTATGTAGCCTAGGCAAGCCTCGAACTCAGCAATGCCTCCCGAGTGCTGGGATTACAGGTGTGAGCCACCACGCCCAGCCTGCTTCCACTGTTTTATCTGCCATCCAATTCAATTCACTAAGAATTCAACTGTCTTTAAAACCTACCACCACCTGATCAAGGTTCAGAGCATTTGATCCATAGCTCCTCTGTTATTAAATTAGTCATTTTTCTTTTTTATCCTATACAATCTCTTAATTGTATTTGGCCTTATTATTTTTCAGTCTTGAAATTCTGTACTTTCTTCATTAATTGGAAAAAACAGGTGTCAATAAACCAGAAAATTCAAGAATTATTACCTCTGTCCAGCAAGTTTCAGACAGAAACAAATTAGATCTTTGGGTCACTTGCATTGCAATACAATAATGTGACCCACATTTTACACAGATCCCACTTACATCACATTGTGCCAAAGGTACCACTGTTCAGATAACCTACTTCTCCTGCTATGAATACACTGGTGTTTTTCTGTGAAACCCAGTCTTCTTCCTGGGCCTTCAGTGCCCTGTGATAAGGTCTCTGTCCACCTATTCCTTGCCCCATTTCCTTCAAGGATGCCTTTTTAATTTTGGTTTCTTTCTTGCTGTTTCTGGAACACTTCAGGTGTGCTCCTGCATTAGGATCTTTATACCATGCATGGTTCAGCTGGAACTTCATGTGGCAACTTCCTCCTTGCCGTACCATTCAAGCCTTGGATGCTGTCTCTTCAGACAACCTCTCCCCGACTATGTCACCTGAAGTAGTCTTCCAGTCACTATCACTTCCTCCTGTTTTACATCTAGTATCCAATATGTTAATGTACATATTGGTTTGTGGTTTATCTTCTAGTGAATGTTCAAGAGTACATGGACTTTACCTGTTTTGGTGTCCTTTCTACCTGACTGCTAAATACAGTACCTAGCATAAGGAGGTTTCAGTAAGTATGGTTATAAATGAAGATTGGCAAGTTATAGCAGCTGAATTGCAAAAAGGGCTGGCAAACAGCAAAGTCTAATTAATGTTATTAACTCCAAAATAAGAGAATAAGAGTTGCTACATATTCTTTTAAAAGGTAGTGGTGGTGGTGGGATATAGCTAACAGCAAAAACCAAACAAACAAAAAACAAAAAACAAAAAACCCTAAACAAAACCAGAACCACTCTGGACATCAAATCTGCATAAACATGAGCAATAAGCTTCAGGAGGCAAAATATAAGAAAGTGTACTTGGATAAAAGCATTCCAAACTGGAGGATGTTGTGTCTGCTAAGAAGTGGATTATAACAGGCCCATGAGCTCTAGGTGCCTCTGTAGTACAGAAGTCAGCCGGTGGCTCTGGAAGAGGAAGAAAGGGTCACTATTTCCTCTACAGTGCATGTTACATATGCACCTAGAGCCCTATGAATAGCTTTGTTGCTATACATGAAAAGTACCACAACAGGACTGACAAGTTTGGAGACAGGAATCCAAAATAAGACAGTTGGGGGCATTGCATGAGGAAGGCAGAGTTTGAAAATGAACAGTCATATGCAGATGATGAAAACATGGTAAGACAATCTCTTTTACACCAGACCCCGACTTCAGCCATTGAGCAATATCACAAAAAAGTGGGCATATTTTAGTTTTTTAAAGTGTTTTTTAAAAATTTTACTAGTATGTCTTCAGTCTATAATGATTATATTTATTGTGGAAAAATGAACATTTTTAAAAGGAAAATTCTCAAGGAATATCAATAATAATAAATCTATGGAACATGCATATTAAAAATTACAGAAAGAAAATACATTTGTTTAAAATCTATTAGAGGTTTTAAAATCTATTTTTGTAATTCTGAATTCCATAGTATCCTTCCTTACAAGGTATATTTTATATCATTATCTTATTTTACCAACTTGGGAAACAAAGCTTAAAAAATTGACAAGCTAATGAACAACAGAATGGAATTCAAACTCTGACCTAAACTCTGTAAGTTTTTATTCTCCTGTGTTGCTTTTTGGACATTATAAATGAAAATTCAAAGATTCAATGAGGGTTTGAAAAAATTTCTAGATTTTAATTCTGAAAGGAATTATACAGGAAACTGCAAAAAACCCCCCAAGAAACAAAAAACAAAAAGAACAACCCATGAGGCTTTCTTTGGGCCTGATGGTTGGGGTATAAACTATACCTTGGCTATTTACAGCAGAATCTTAGGCTGGACAAAATATCAACCTGTCTGCCTAATGTTATGATTTACATTTTAGCACACAAGCAACATATTCAGGATTTCATCTGACACATATGATGTGTATATATAAAAATAAACATTTCATCTTTCTATAATTTTATTGCTCTAATATACATACATATATATATATATATACACATATACAAAATTCTTTCTGTCCCTGTCTCTCATATACACTCCCCCACATACACATCCAAAATCTTACTGCTATCCAAAAAATATCTCACAGCACTTTTCCAGAAATGTAACACAATCTGTGGAGAAGATATCAAGCCATATTGAGTTCTGCCACAAACGGCTAACTTGCCCATCTGATTTTTCTCACAAGCCATGACTATACAGAGATACCTATATCATTGAAGGATTTAGTTACAACTTTTTATTTTCTGTAATTTTATTAGGTGCTGAAGGATTAGAAGAAAGAATAACAACTTTAACTTACTAGATACCTATACCTATGTAGTCATACCCTATATTATCAGGAATCATTGCAGGTAAATTACTTGTTAAAAAATGTATTGGCTCAAGCACAGATCAACAAGGATGGGGCAGATAGAGAACAGGGCGCTGGCTCTTGGATCTAAGCCTTCACCATCTCGAATAGGCATAATGTGTCATCACATCCTCCGCAGTCAAGAGTATTCTTATCTGCAAAACGTCAGGGTTGTATAGAGCTCCAAGTTCTAAAATTAGAGGATTCTCTAATTCTCAGTTTGTCACCAACTTCTCCTTTACGGGCTACTTGATATTTCTGCTAATTAGGAGACTAACATGTCATCTTCACATGACTAGGACCTTTGCCAGGGCTCCTGCTTCTAGCCATCTACACCTTCCCTGGTAGTTAAAGTGAGAGAAGACACTAGTGGGCAAATACCCCAGGTCCCTCTCCAGGTTAAGTTCTGGTGACCCCATCTTCACGTGCTACTCTTGGAAATCCTGACATTTATATATGCACCAATGTAACTTTCCTGCCATCTTCATGTACATATTAACAATTATGGATATCTTTCGTATTGGGAGAGTGTTCTTACACAATAACTACTGAGTCATTCTACTTTCTTGTTGTATTTAGCTCTATCATCTACCATCCCTTGAACTGATGCTGCTGCAGAACTGCCTGTCATTGAGGCCTGAAGCTCATGACGAAGGAAGCACCCCTGTGGGAAAACAGATCTTTCTTAAGAGAATAAGGCAGCAAAATACCGGGTTATACATTTCCAACACATCAGTAAAATCTCTCTACTTACACAAATACAAGGTTTGGAAGAGCTTAATGGCAACTGTGAAATAAGGTTTAGAAAGATGAATGCTTTAAAAGAATTTTTCAATCCCAAAGGTCAACTGTATCATTGTAATCCAAGAAAAATATGGGCAAATAAGCAGTGGTGTTATTTTACAGGCATCTATCATATTCCTGGCACAAATAGCAAATTGACAGCTTCCATTACCACATACTCTGTTACTGTGAACTTAGTACTCGGCTTGCCTTACTCATTCCTGGTCACAAATGCAAAAACAAAGATCACAGGACTTCAAAAATCTGGTTTCAACAAAGATCATTCCTTCTGAATTCCTGCTTCTCAAATGAGCTTCCTGCTTCTTCCCATTTCTGGGAAGAATTTCTGGAAAGTTGTCAGAAACTTTGCACTCCTATTGCAAATAAGTCTACAAAACAAGGTGCTTCCCAACTGATTCCAGATAGAAGAAAAAGAACAATAACCAGTAGGAAGATTTCCATGCTGGCCTATAGACAGGGAAGGCTTCTGTGAATTGCAGCGTGCTTAAAAGTACTCCATCTTTGCTCTTTCGCATAGAGAAAGCTGTCAAAGGACATTCTTATCTCTTTTTTTAATACAAAAAGCAATAAATAAGCTACCAATCATATTCAGGCAGAAAGGTGTTTAAGAGTACCAATAGATAATTTAAAGGGGTTTATCAAATCTTGTTATTGGTTTTTTCACCTGATAAATGCACCAAGGGTTTTTTTTTGTTTTAAACTAATTCATATGATAGGAAATCTTCAAAAGAATCTTATAAGACTGCAGCATATTCCAGTTAAGGGCACCAGTATCCTCTAGTTGCAGTCTTCCTTCAAGAACCAAGAATAGTTTTTGAAAAACAATGTTACTTTTAGATCAGAACTGCATTGACTTTTAAGACATTAAAAATTACAACTATTGCAGCAAAACAGATATACAGTATTAAAATCAATGTATTGAGTTGATTTAAATTATGTCTTCACCAAAATGTCACCAAAGAATGAAAAATATTTTCCCCTATCTTTGAAAAGGAAATTCCAATGTAGTTAAAAACCTAAGTACTGGGCCAGAGATTTAGCTCAGTGGTTCCAGCGCCTGCCTCCCAAGCACAAGGTCCTGAGTTTGATCCCGGTGACCACATAGAATGCTGGGCATGGCGAATCACACCCACCAGCAATCAATACCACATACCACAGTGCTGGGCATGGTGGCTCACGCCTGTCATCCCAGCACTCGGGAGGCAGGGACAGGAGGATTGCTGAGTTCACGGCGGCTTGCCTGGGCTACATAGTGAGCTCAGGGCCAGCTTCAACTACAAAGCGAGACACTGTCTCAAAAACAAAACAAAACAAAACAAAACAAAACAAAACAAAACAAACCTCAGTACTAAATAGCCTTTGGTTAAGATTTAGGTAGTGACATTTTTGTTAAAAAGTGAATTTTAGCGAAAAAATTAGAGAAACATAATATTCACAAGGGAGCTGATATTTTAAGAGTGGTATTTGCAAAAAATAATTTCCATAGAAATTACTTATTTCTGCGTTGAAAGCTAGAACATTGCCAAAGATACTGAAATGTAACTGGTCTCTTTACATTTCTTTTATTCAACCAAAATACTTATCTTGCTACTTGAGTTTTAAAATGTTTTAGAAACATTAATAAAACTTCAAGTCTGTCTAATGATTCAGATAATTGAAAGAATAAAGAAGTGGCAGGTGGAGAATTAGCTTGTTGGTTTGAGAGATTTCATCTTCTAATTTAGAAGCCAGTGCTGGGTACTCGGTTGCACTGCTTCCTAGCACCAGGGATTGCCTTTTGTGCAATGTGCTCATCAGCTTTTACCTAAGCAAACTACTTGATGTATCTCACTTCATATGATTAATTTGGCTTCTACGTGGAGTCAAGTAAGACAGAAGCAGGAGAGCAGCTTGGAGCAGAAGGCTGGAATGGCACATGGTACAAATGTCACAGGCGTCTCGAAGCCCAATCCTGAAACTGGCAGCAAGATGTCCCAGAGGCTGAAGTCAGAGACTACAGCTAAAGTTAGAATCTGGCATTCCAGACAGTGGAGAAATGGGGACATAAAGAGCCCTTATTACAAGTGAAAAACAAGCTAGAAATGTACCTATGAAACCTATTCTCAAAATTTCTATTTTTTTAAATTAAGGTTACAAAAATGGTAAGTTCCAGTAATCTCGAACATTAAGGGATACAGCCTCCTTATTTTCCTATATTGATCTGTATTGTCTTTCTACTTTAATGGCTAAAAACTTTAAAAACTAGTGTGCATCATATATTGCCATGTGACCACAGCAGAAATGAAACACAGGCAAGTACTTTTGGCAAATCACAATAGTAGATTCTAACATAATTATGTAAAATTTTAAAATTGAATTCTTTATTGGTATATTTTATATGCAGCTCACAATCACACTCAACATTGGGAAATTTGTACCAGTATATGACATGAGTTAATTCTCATTTTTGCCCATATCCCTACCCACCCTACAACCCCCACCCCCTATATGTATATATATACACACACACATAAGCTTTTTCTTTTTAAATCATATTTATTCTTTCCCCTCATTACTTTCCCCTAACACCTTCCCTTTGAATATTTCCTATTTCACAAAATCTATCATATATTCTAGAACTCCTCTACATCTACAGGTTTTCATACCAGAGAAAAGATTCGGTATTTACCTATCTGTGACCTATTTAAGTTGCTATACATGATTTTATTAAGCTATGCCTCTTTGTACAGTTTTCTACAATTCTGCCATGAATTGCCTGCCATAAGATGTTAACTAGAAGAAATGAAAGTAGAGTTAGATTCTCAAGGAGAATGTGAGGAGAAATTGCAGGAAACTGTGCTGGCATTAGTCTCACCATTTGTATCTTTACTGTCAAGCAATTTGATCATAAAAGCTTGTAAGTGTGACTCCTGAGGAAGGATACACCCTTGGAAGGGAAGGGACCAATAAAGAGAAGTTTATTTTGCTATCTGTCATCATTACGTAATAGTTTCAGGGCGGAAAACCCCATCTGAGAGCGATGGTTATAGTAAGAGTTGCCAAGCATTTTATTCTATTCTCATGTACAGGATTCCAATATGCCAAAACATTTGACAGTGATATCTGACACTTTTTCTCATGTAACAGCTATAAGTTGGATAAACTGTATATATTTTTTTTAACTCGGGGAAAAACAGGTTAGGTAAAGATGTCTTTCTGCCAAGCAGCAGAATCTGGCTATTTGCCTTGACTAAAGGAGTATGGCAGATATGTCGACGCAAACGCTGTGCATTATGGTTAGAGAACGTCTGATGGTGACACGGACTACATGTGTACTTCTGCCCTGGAGAAAGGGAACATGAATGCTCTGGACAGAGGCATATGTGGGATCTATGTTGGCTCTACATGTTGCTGACCCTCTGGTTCTAGAAGAACCACCTTCTGATACACTGTAAGTGTTCAGTACATATCTGCCTACTGTGGGAATAAAAAACAACAACAGAGAAAACATCAACATGAGAACTACACTGAGCCAGAACGAACTTTTCTTCTTTTAAATAGATTACCTCAGAACAATGAAAGAAAGTTGATGAACACAACTGGGGATGGTGTCCAAGTCATCTTCCTAGAGTGCTAGCAGTGTCTGCTACCATAACCCCGGGCATCTGTAGACTTCTTTATGGAAAGGGTTTGGGTGTTGGAGAAGGGCTGGAGCTGGGCAAACAGATAACTCCCTTCCATGTTGCATCAGCTCAGCCTTTACAGGTAAGACTTCTCGTATTCAGGAAGGTCAGGGGAAGTGACACGGCTACCATGGCACAGACTTCCCAAAATGAGTTAAGAATGTGAACAGCAGTGATATCTTGATGGGTAGGTCCTTCAGGGGAACCAAGCTTGTAATAAAATTATTCTAGAAGATGTTCTATTTTCCTCAATGGCATAGAACAGAGGAGCTGATGATGTGACGTCCTCTCAGGAATAAACTTCTTAGAGCAAGTCCAGGATCAATATGAAAAAAAGGCCACATCTTGGTGTATAAGCAGCACATCAGCTGTGAATGCTTAGCCTGTCTGAGCTTAGACACAGATGTGTGTATGTGTGTGTATACATACATGTATTTTACAGAATTATGAGAATTAATAGAAATAATACATATAAAAAGCACCCTGGAAGTGGTTCAGAGATATAAAAGTTGAAGCATTTGACATTGTTATGCTCCCAAAGTATAGAAGTATGTATTATGTGCCTGATTAAAATAGAGCATAAAAATGAATGGATTTGAATTATACTGTTTCTTATATGACATATCTCAAAATGTATGTTTTAGGTTCAAAGGACAAAAAAATCAATGAATAAAATGAAATACTTGGCTTCTTACCAGCAAAGAAAGTGTATGAACACATTGTTAAGATCTAGTTTATTTGCTGGAAAGCATCTGAAGATTTCTTCACTTCTAAAGTCTTTCCTCAGATAAACATATGAGGTGCCTAAGTCATCATAAATTCATTTGTAAAAGGAAGTGACTATTTCCCCCAAATTTACACTCTTCCTGTAAGTCTTTAGAGGTTTTTAACTGGAAAGGAGAGAAAGGAAAGAAAAAAATAGTACTATGACTTCAAAACAATGTTTTATAGGGAATATATCCATCATGTAAAGTAACCAACATTTTGAGAGAAATCAAAATAACTTTCAGTATGTTGGAATGTACATGTTTTTTTGTTTTGTTTTGTTTCTCCTCAACATACTGGTTTTTCGAGGGCCTGACAAACGATTTCTGAATAAGCATGTCATCATGTGCTTAAAAGCAGGCATCTTATGAAACACAAGCAGAAGAGAAGGGGCTGTAAAGTTTTCTGTAACTGGAACAATGAGCAAGAATAAGTCTTACAACCTACCAGGTGTTTGGCTCCAGTAAGGGTTCCCACACCCTCACATATGATCCCGGGGCCTGGAAGCAGAGCTCTGGGCCTTAAGGTTATTGGAGTCAGAGCAGGGACACCCAAGTTTCATCAGTAATACTTTTATCACAGCAGTCTTGTCACCATGGGACTGTACGGCAGAGCTCTGTCTTTAGACTAAAAATCACACCCATCTACCATTAGGGAGAGGTAAAATTAAGGAATCGTACCACACTTCATTTAGGACAGAGTTTGTGAGTTAGCAACACACTGAATAAGAACCTTGAAGGCTGTACT
>PVIC010008840.1:25141-47348 GCA_004025085.1 Thryonomys swinderianus
AAAAAAAAAAAAAAAAAAAAAAAAAGAAAAAGGAAACAAAGCTTATGTATATAAGGGGTGGGATTGTAGGGAGGGCAGAGGAATGGAAAAAATGAAAATCAAGATGTGTCATGTACAGGTACAAGTTCTCAATGTTAAATGTGATCATATTGTATGTATAAAATGTATCAATAAAATCAATTTAAAAAAATTTAAAAGGCAACCATCAGCTTAATTTTCTAATAGAACACCTATTTGCTGTATTCCTATTAATGGATTAAATTCATTATGATTATAAATTTCTTGATTTTTCATTAAGTATATGTACTACCAGCCTTCAATAAAATAATTACATTCCAGGTGATCTATTTTTCCTGTTTTATTTCTCCAACCTCTTAAAAAAAAGCCAAATACCTCATTTTGGTGTTTATCATTACTATAAAAGGAATTTCAGTAGCAATTTGAAAGAACAGGATATAAATATGGATCTATAGGTCTAGTCCTGTGAAAAGTGCTAATATAGTTATGTGGCAGCTGCTCAAATGGAGACCAAAGCAGTTATCATCACCTGGCTTCACGGAATTTAAAAATACCTGTTGCATTCCTCCAAAAAGCTTAACAGTTCTATGGTTTTCTGAGAATGTCCTCTTGCCTGTGTGCAGTTGCCTCAAATGAATAGAGTAAGGCCAATTTTCCATATTTCTCTGTTGAGATCATCAGAAAAACTCTCTTTTGGAGAAGATAATATGCTTCATATATCTAGAGCTGATTCTAAGAAAGCTCTTAATTACTGCCTTAGCTACTGTCCAGCATCCCCCTATCTCAAACCAAAGGCCCTCCCAGCTTGGGAGTCAGTAGAAGAAAGAAACCAAAGCCTTACACCTTCTCCAGCAAGCCAGCTGCCCTCCTCTGACTTCTGATGGTGGACAGCAGTACTCAATGGGCTCTCTCTCTTAGCCATTCTGTGGCCCAGAAGCTCCTGACCATTCCCAAAGAATCGGAATGATTATCTTTTCCACGGACTCTCTTGTCCCTGCCTCCCTTTCTTTACGTCTGCCTTTGTATGCTCCCAACTGTCCCAAAGCAGGACTCACCACAGTCTGGGCTCTAGTTTTTGTAGAACGAGACTCTGCTGTACTGAGCTCTTTGGGGGCTTCAAGGTCAATGACCACGTCTTACTTATCACCTGGTCAATGGAGCCCAACACAAAGCAGCACATGTTTGTTAAGTTACACTGATTATCAGAACTAAATCTAATAATGACAAGTGGAGATATGGCTGATTGCTTTCAAAGACATATCATCCATATATGTGAAATCCAAAATGTACAGAAGCAGGTTGGTACATGAAAGTGAACGCATACATACTCTCACTCCACTACAGTATCACAGAAGGCAGTTAAACAAAATACCCCAAGGAAAACAAAAACATCAATTTACATTTATCTTCAGCAGCAAAGTGATACAGGCAAATAAATTTAGAAGGAAAAATAAAAGGCCCTTATGTCATATATATTCTGCACAAAAGCCAAACTCCTTTCAGCTTGTGGCACAGGGGAGACACCTAAGGATCTTAGCCCCCTGCCCCCGCAGCGACTGAACCTGAGGCTGGACCCTTCCTGTCATTACCTAGTGTTCTTCTCTAGTTAACTGGTACAGTGAGACCAAGTAAATTGATTTTAAGATTAGCTTACATCCAATAAAACTAGGGAGAAAAATTGTCAGCAAAAACAAAAAGCCTGCTATACAATACATCCCAAAACAAATCACATTGCATTATAGTACAATTACCTATCTAATAATAGTAACACAATCTGAGCTGGCTTCACTTTCTTACAGAAAATATCAGTTCATATTAAAGCTAAGGAAACGCCGGCTTGCAAATCTTGACAGGACATCTTTGCTTGTTTTCAACAGGAGAAGCCGATAAGAGCAACTTGACTAACTATAGCCTCTAAGCTGATTTCTGAGAGGTCTCTGAGGACAGACAGAGGAAGCACAGGGCTGGGATCAGCCTACTTAACAGGCACAGATCTGCAGCTGAAAATGGTCACGAAGGACACTGCTGGGTGCAGGAACAAACAACTGCCGTCAAAACAAATCCCAGAGGACCTGTCCCTTGGGGTTAACATCTATGTTAACCCCAGAGCACACTGTAAATTCTGGTCCCTTCTACACAGCTGTCACATGCCCAGATTTGTAAACGCGACTGCAGTATCATCAGCCAAACTCAGAAGGATTCCCAGAAGAACATTCCAGAAACCTGGTCCAAGTCAAAGCTTGAAACAACGTGGAGAAGTACAAATTAAAATTGAATCAAATCGTCACCATTTTTCTACCTTTCTTTTTCAAGACAGTCAAGAAAAATGCCTCAATTTTTCAACAAAAATGGTTTAATTCAAATGATATTTTATTCGATCAATCAAATGCTCAGGAAAATGACTGAGCTACAGGCAGCACAATGACAGCACTGGGCAGAGTGACAGTATCGTGCCAGTGAGGCCTTCATGGTGGGGGGATGTGCCCTGTGCTGTGCGTCTGCCGCAGTCCTGGTGGGAAGGGGGAGGGAAGGTGCACAGACACAGAGGGCGGACTGGGATGGCGGGTTTCTAGACTCAGCCTGAGGGAAAGGAAGTGGACACGGAAAAATGGACATCAGAACTGTTTCAAGGAGGCCTGGTGTGTTAGGGGACAGGAAGGGGCAAGGAAGACGGAAAGATGTTCCTCCTCATTCTGGTCAGATATCCTTCCCCACTGCCTTTGCTCTTCCTTTCCACTATAATCCACCATTGTTTTTTCTATTACCTCCAATAAGATATCTCAAATTGCTAAAGGTGTTCTTAGAGGTTTTTAATATACTGCCCATTCACCCTCTACACCACCTCCTAAAACACCTCGTAAGATGGTTTAGGCCGGTTCTCAGGCCAGAAAACAACATCCCCTCCTGCCCACAAAGGCAGCTGCAAAAAATATACTTCAAAGCCAATCCAGTCTGCTATTATATAAGGTTCAAGCCCCTCCCCCACTCCACAATGATTCTACTTTTTTCAAAAAACTTACATATAAATACATTTATTCTGGGGCACTGATACATATACACATCGTATCTGAACCCTTTTGGCTTACTTTTCCTACTCCCTTCTTCTCTTCCCACTCCCACCATCCCTAGACCCCCTTTCCATTGGTTAAAGGTCTAACTCTATTTTCCATCAACTATCTTTTAGACAATGATCCATTTTCAAAACAGATGTAGGTAAGCAGTATATCACATGCTATTATAGGCAACATGTAGTTGATATCAATAGATCATTTATAGCTCACACTTTAATTATACAGGCACTTTTTTTACTTGAAATTTAAAAGTTGTTTTCATATGAAATAAATGCACATAAGCCCATGACCCAGGTTTAATGCTCAAAGAAAAAGCTAATAAGGTTACATCTTTGGGATAAAATAACAGGATATAAGAATAAAAAATTTTCATTGTTTTGCAATTTACTACAGTGAGTTTCAAAGTGTTCTACCTTCTTACACCATCTTCCATTTAAAAAAACCTTTAAAAACACTTACATGGAAACAAAAGAGATGTTACCAAAGGGCAGAAAATCCGGAAAATGCAACATCAATGTGAAGTAGTAGGTTCAGTTCTTTATGAGCTGAAGAAAAACTGATGTTACTTTTCATATTGAGCTAGATGGAGAACTCTTAGCTAGAAATAAAAAAGGAAAAAAAGGGGGGAAACAGTAGGGGGAAAATGCAAAAAATGGCATGACCAAGGTAGGAAAATAGTCTTCATAAAGCAGAGGAAAAAAATGAGGTTGAACAAGAAAAAAATATCAATTGAGATACGTAAAATATTTTGTATTTTTCTAGAGCATACTACTAAAACAAAACCCTACACAGTAAACTAAAAGGAATTAAAATAAACTCTGAAGAAAACTATTACCTCTCCCCCCAAATTTGGCTATTCATAAGTATGAGGAGAATAAATCACCTAAATCAACATTTGGATTTGTTCTTGTCCTAACAGCACTGTCCCAGCTGCCTCAAACGTCTTCTAGAACAAGAAAGGGCATAAATAAATAAATTCATAAATAATTAAGAAGATAGCTTCCTCCTGCTAAATGTCATTGCAAACAAAAGTTGCAGATTAAATTATGAATAAGGAAACTATGCCAGACAGATTTTGGATAATTTAACTTCACTTTTAGTGGTTTGGGGTTTCTCAAAAATGTCCTGCAAGCTCCAGGCTACAGAAAAAAGAACATGGGCTGCTTTTTCAAATGCAGATTTGGAAGCTAAACTCCCAAAGGTACTGACTTAGAAGGTCAAGGTCCTCAAGCATTTGCCTTTTCAGTACATATGCATTTGCTCCACAGTTTGTACTTTGAGAAAACAACTACTTAAACTAAAAGGCCTCTCTCTTTGGAGACATTAACTTGTTTGGAGATTAACTTGTTTATTTTCCAGCAAGAAACATGTTTCAGAGTGGAAAAGAAACTTTAAATCTATTTTATTCTTCTAGACCATGAACCCCATAACCTTAGGTTGCCTGGAAGCTCCTCTAATGGAAAGAATGCCTTTTCAATAGTGACCAAAACACTATCTATATATTTGGATCAAATCACACTCGAGAGTGGCAAGGTAGCTATAAATGGCTGTCAAATGTATGTGGATGCTTTAAGATAACGATAAAAGAAACCTTTACAAATTCTGCTTAAAATTTTATTGAATTTGCCTTATGGGAAATTTTAGAGATCTGCAAAGATTATATATATTGCTCATAAACATTTACTACTGTATCTTAAAAAATTCTAATTTGTTCTCATTTTATTTGCAACCGAAAGCTCTCTAAGTATACTGCATGGCAGGCTCCACAGGGATCCTTTAAACATTTAAGACCAAAGTAGAAATGTTCTCTATAACTCCTTTCCTTATTTCCTTCCTTCTTATGTCTGTTTTTCTTGATGACCAACTTCATTCCCCTTATCTGCACATACATACACCCACACTGTGGCGAAGGTTTACATTTTTGTCTTTGCCTCCCAGTAGTTGCAAATTCCTTTTCATGCATCCTCCAAATGAATTTTTTTTTTTTTTTTTTTGGAAACAGGGTCTCAAGCCTCGAACTCAGCAATCCTCCTGCCTCTGCCTCCAGAGTGCTGGAATGACAGGTGTGAGCCACCATGTCCGGCACTGTGGTATGTGGCATTGATTGCTGGTGGGCGTGAGTCTCCATGCCCAGTGTTGTATGTGGTTACTGGGGATTGAACTCAGGACCTTGTGTTTGCAAGGCAGGCGCTGGAACCACTGAGCCAACCCTCCGGCCCCTCCAAATGAATATTTTTGAGGGAACACTGTGCACCACGGAGCATGGACACTTTCAATACAAAGTGCTATGTACTATCAACAACAGGACTGCTAACAAAGAAAGTGTTTAATCCTACCAAGTGAAAAAGAAAATATTAGGTCTAGAATGCATAGCAAAAACAAAACAATATTTGAGCAGAGTTGAGTAAGATATTGGTGTTTCTGAAAGTAACTTAGGGCCACTGCTATAGGTCAACAATATATTTACCTGGTTTATCATCATAATCCTAGTTTACTATTCTCTACCTTGTACTAAAGAACAAAAATACTGGTTAGTTACTACCTCTCCTGACCTAAATCATGGACTTCATGTTTGAGTCTTAAGCACAGAAGAGTGAGGAAGGCATTGGCTAGTCAACCATGATGTCTTCCTTATGGGAAAAGGATCAAGAAGGAAGAGATGTCCACCGTGGTGAACATTAGTCCTCTAATATATTCTGATCAAATCCAGACCTAGCAAAGGGAAAACACATAAACTGGCAAGTGCTGGAGGCATACACAATCTTAGAGTGGCCACCAGCACTTTCCAAATTCTGACTGCACAGCACAAAACTGCTTTTATACATGACCCACTGGTAAAGACAGCAAAATGTCCAATACCAAGGCATCAGCTGAACAGATGACTCTTTGGTATCTAGTTATCTCTCTTGGAATTTCCCACACACACATCTCAGCAACATTTTCTATATTCTCAATATTGTCAAGGTAGAGCCAGAGGCAGAAAGGAAATTTCTTACCTCTCAGTTTACAAGAAAATACTTTTTGTTTCCCAAGGATGATTATTTATTCCTTGATAAATATTTGAACCTAAGAATAGATTACCTTACTCTATTTATGTCCCTACTTTATTACTGAAATCAAAACTTTTCCTTTTTTAAACAAGTTAAAGTTAATATGCAATGCTTGCAAATCTCCTTGGTATCAAGTAACAGTGCCATGTACACATTTAACAAAAAATAAAATATGAGCCTATTTCCAGAGCTCCTGTTACCTTCTGGGGTGCAGGAATCAGATATAAAACAGCATGAAGGGATAGGAAAGAGCTTGGAGGGGGAATGAGATAAAACAAAATAAATTTATTAAAGCTAAAAAAAACCCTTAAAGCTAAAAAGCATAGCACAGCACGTGCCATTCTGGAGGGAGGGCAGTGCTGTGGGTCATGGGGAAACCCGGGACGCTTCACAGAGGGGCTGGCAGGTGAGCTGCATTTCCAGTGTGTGTGGGCCTCACCCCAAGATAAAGAAGGGAAAAGAGCATGAAAAAATCCCTGGGATGTCAAAAGGGAGGCATCTTCAGGGACAAGGAGTATTCTGTGGGTCGAGGCACAGCAGGGAGAGATGGGGAAGATAAAATTGCAAAGACGGGTGAGTGGCAACCAGAAGCCTGAATTTTATCTTGTGAGAGGAACAACACAGCGTCCTGAGGGTTTATAAAGAAGGGCGTCACAGATCCGCTCTATGGAGGAGGCAGAAAGTGGGGTGACAGATGATGCACTGCAGAGAAGGGGCTACAGACAGCTGGCTGGAGGCAGTTAGTTCACTGCACCCATCAGGACAGTGCTATGCATCTAGATGCTCAGGCATTTTTCTCCCATCTGTTCTTTTGCTATACCTGAATTTTCGCCTTTAATTATAGATCAATACTGATATACATTTTTCCTACCCAAAACCTGTCTTGTATGGTTCATAAAATTACATTCTTTAAGGCAGTAAACATTTTAGGTAAATACTTGAAAGAAGATCTCTTACCTGAACAAAGCTGTTCCACCTTTGTGTAGTTTAAAGATACTATGTCATTAACCCATGCAATGATGTCATGTCTGCTCATAGTCTCTTGGGTTATCGAGGTAGAATACACGTTGACTGCCATTCCCCAGCTAGAAGAAAACAAACAGAAATAAGTTTACTTGCCCAAATGGAAAAAAATAAATTTGAATCTAAAGGAGATCACAAAAAAAGAGGGGACCCTGGCAGAGCTCTGAGGTTTTAAAAGCCCCCTGCCTCAGCCTGTTTTTGGCTTACCTTTTTCTTCCTGTTTCTATACACGGTCTGAGCCAATTGTAATTGAATTTCACAAAATTTTCATGTATCATCTTTTACAGTTCCCCCAAATAGACCACAATTCTTTAGGACCTTAAATTCCTAATTTATAACACACTCTACACTCTTTACTTTTTGAGACAGGGTCTTGCTTTGTAGTTCAGGCTGGCCCTGAGCTCACTATGTAGCCCAGGCAAGCCTTGAACTCAGTAATCCTCCTGTCTCTGCCTCCCGAGTGCTGGGATGACAGGCGCGAGCCACCACGCCCAGCTTTTTTTTTTTTTTTGAGACAAGGTCTCGCTTTGTAGTTCAGGCTGGCCCTGGGCTTACTATGGAGCCCACGCAAGCCTCAAACTCAGCAATCCTCCTGCCTCTGCCTCCTGAGCGCTAGAATTACAGGCATGAGCCACCAGACCTGGCACTGTGGTATGTGGTACTGATTGCTGGTGGGCATGAGTCACCATGCCCAGTATTGCTGCATGTGGTTACTGGGGATAGAACCAGGGACCTTGTGCTTGCTAGGCAGGCACCAGAACCACTGAGCTAAATCTCCGGCCCTAGACTCTCATTTTTTATCTTAAGCCCATGTGTGATATTAGGAAGTTACCAGATCTTTATGTTATTATATTAATTACCAGAATATTATTTTAGGTTTACACATGACTTCCTAATCACAGTATTTTGTTGTAAGCACTTTCAAGTGTTAGCCTGTTAAGAGTCTGTCCTTCTAAAAGATGTGCAGGGGTAAATGGTTCTCTTTAATATTTAAACATGGGTGAAACTTTACAGCTTATTAATTTTTTTTGTGGTACCAGGGATTGAACTTGTGCCTTTGTGCTTGCAAGGAAGGCATGGTTCTACTGAGCCAAATCTTTGACAACACCATTATTAATTTTATAGAACACATAGGTGTAGGTATGTATACACTTTAATAGTTATCAACAGTTGATGAATCTTGTTTCATTTATACTAAAAACTCCACTCTGCCAATCCTGCTCAGTCCCTTAAGCCAATTTATATGGAGTAAATGACAAGTATGATATCATTTCATGTAAATATTTCAGCGTATGTCTCTAAAAGACACTAAAAAAATACCAAGCCATACTAGTATTATCACACCTAAAACTAATTATGTCAATTATGTCATATGATCAAATAAGAATTCTAATATCTCCCAATTATGTTTGGATGTGGATTCAAATAATATTCATATATGGTGATGTTCTGAAGTTTTTTAGATTTCTATTATTTACGGCTTCCTTCCTCCTCTCTCATCTTTCCTTGTAGTTTTTTAGTGTTGCTGAAGAAAGTAGGTTGTCTTGTAGTTTCCAATTCTGGCTTTTGTGTATTGCATCCCATTGGTGTGGTTAATACTGCACTCTGTCCTTTGTATTCCTCTCAACGGTAATCTGATCTAGAAGTTTGATCTGACTCTAGTGCCAGTGGTGGGGGGGTTGGCTCCTTCATGTAGTGTTTGAATTTCTATCAAAGGGCACATAATGTCTGGTTGGCCTTTTTGACATATTGTTAGCCACTGATACTTGTCTAGATGTAATGATTCATTAGAAACTTCAAAGTGATATTCTAGTATTCATTCTTGATTTATTAGCTGGAACAATTCTACAAAAAGAAAGTTCCCTCTTAGGTATCCTGAGATTCAATTTATGTAAGAAAGGCAAAACAGGTGCCTGATTTGCTTCATTTACCAGAGACCAATGATGTGGTCTCTAATATGTTCCAAGCATTGCCAATGGGGTTTTTTATTTTTTTTAAGTATTGTACTCTGTAGTGATGGACTCATGGACTGAAACATTTGATATGTTTAACTGTATAAAACATATCAAATTAAATATATGTTTAACTATATAAAACATGTTCGAAGCATTTCAACCTATCACAGTTCATATATTTATTGATGTAAGCTTGCAAGAGCTGGTGTCTTGAGTGTTTCTGACTCCTAGCTGTCTTTGCTAACTTCCTTGCCTTCTGGAATAAGACGTCCAGAGTCAGCTTGTACCTTTCCTTGCTTAGAACTAGAAGCAGTCATTTGTACAAGGGCTCATTCCTTGCAACAGTATTCAGAGATATAAAAGTTATATGTTTAAACAAGAGCACATAGGGTAGCAAAATCTAAGTTTATATATTTTACCCCAAAGTCTACATATTTATGAAACAGTTGTGCTTGGATTATTTTCTCACTTCAAAGTGATAGAAATCTCCTTTGTACTTCAAAATGCTAACTGAAGATCATATGTAGAAATAAATAAAAAATAAATATCGGGCTGGAGGGTTAGCTCAGTGGTTCCAGCGCCTGCCTCGCAAGGGCAAGGTCCTGAGTTCGAGCCCCCGGTAACCACATACAATGCTGGGCATGGTGACTCACGCCCACCAGCCATCAATACCACATACCACAGTGCTGGGCGTGGTGGCTCATGCCTGTCATCCCAGTATTCGGGAGGCAGAGACAGGAGGATTGCTGAGTTTGAGGCTTGCCTGGGCTACAGAGTGAGCGCAGGGCCAGCCTGAACTACAAAGCGAGACCCTGTCTCAAAAAAAAAGTATCTGTCCACCTGTCCTCAGGAACACTCTTATTTATAAATACCATCTGAAGATATGAAAATAATCTTACAGCACTGACCATGAGTACTGCTTTTCCATGCCACTATTAAAAGCTTTTTTGGGAGGTATGATAATGTTGTTATTTATGATTTGTTTTAAAAAAATCCAATCATGTTTTTTTTTTTTTGAGACAGGGTCTTGCTTTGTAGTTCAGGCTGGCCCTGAGCTCACTATGTAGCCCAGGCAAGAGCCACCATGCCTGGAAATCCAATCAATTTTTGCCATCTGTATAAATTATATAAAACTTTAGGATAAATAAAATCTAAAATATTTTGGATTATTTGATATAATTTCTGCATAACTTTTGCCAGTGTGTCTTTTCTTTAATGGTTTCTTCTTTGTACAGGAGCAAAAAGCTTTTACATTTCTAGGCAACACATGGACGGAGGTAAGGTGTTAAAGCCCAGAATTATGTTAGATGCGACTAAACCAAATAAAGAGGAACAGTTTTGCTCCACATGATTTAAAATAGAAAACTAGGGCCAAACTAGGAAGACACAGCCAGATTGGTGTTTTAGATAGTCCTCATATCAGTAAGTAAAAATGTTTTGCTGTTACATAAGAGAAAAACACAATGAAAGGACAGGCAGAAAAGTTATAGCAGCTTTTTAACAGATCCATGAGAACAAGGAAGAGGTCAGCTGCTGCAGTCAATGAATCACCTTCCTCCAGGTCTTTACTGCTCACTAAAGATAACTGTCCTTTTATAATCTAAACATTCAGCACACAAAGGCAAGTAAAGGTGCTATAGGTCTTCCAGGAGTTTACAAGACAGTCTAGCAAACAATAAAAACACCAGGAGATTTGTGTCTTGAGAATTTCAGTTAACTGGTTGGTTAATTATTCACTAGACTTGTCCCTCACCTCTGCCATAAGGCTGTCCAACTAACACCTGCAATCCAGGAGCCCCACAGCAGGAGTGACTGTGTCCTGAGGGGCTTGTGGGAAAACTAAGTGGACAGAACAAGAGGAATTGTGAACCAGTGCAAATTGGGAACTCGTCTTTTAAGATTTCCTAAAGTAAAATGCTGACAGCACTCAGTGGTGGTGAACCTATGGCATGTGCCTGGAGTGGGGTCTTAATATCATTGGAAGTTCTAAAAGGTTCGCCATCACTGAATTAAATGGACTTGCATACCTACCTCAAGTTAACATGGATCAATATAATTTGTTTACTACCCATGTTGACTGAACTATTCTTATACTCCATTCTCACCAAATTTTATCAATATGCTTCTACATTTATTTGACTTCGTGGCTGTCTTTTGTTGGTTCCCTATCCAAATGTGCCAAGCCTTTTGATTTTTTTTTTTTTTTTTTTTTTGAGACAGGGTCTCGCTTTGTAGTTCAGACTGGCCCTCAGCTCACTATGGTGCCCAGGCAAGCCGCCGCAAACTCAGCAATCCTCCTGTCTCTGCCTCCCGAGTGCTGGGATTACAGGCGTGAGCCACCACGTCTGGCATTGTGGTATGCAGTGTTGATTGTTGGTGGGCGTGTCTCCACGCCCAGCATTATATGTGGTTTCCGGGGATCGAACTCAGGACTTTGCGCTTGCAAAGCAGGCGCCGGAACCACTGAGCTAACCCTCCGGCCCCAGGCCTTTTGATTTTATACCTGAATCCTGACAAGAACTCTTTTGATAAAGCGCCCTTGTGAACCTCCATTAAGTCACCTGGCTGCCAAAGTGGAAAAAGAACTTTATTCCTGCTCTGTGTGCACCATTTTTCTTCTTAATCCATCAGCTCCCAGTTTTCCTACAAGTATAATTTTAATATTGTCAAGCAAAAAAAAAAAAAAATTACCAGTGAACCAAAACCTTCACAGGAGAAAAATTTCTAAATATTAAATCCAGGTAAGAGACTACTGAACAATTATATCCCTTCTATAGACATTCCTAAAAATCACAAGATTTCATAATCCATCCATCCATCCATCCATCCATCCATCCATCCATCCATCCATTCATTCATCTACTTTTGGGTTTCACTTTGTAGTTCAGGCTGGCCCTGAGCTCACTATGTAGTCCAGGTAAGCCTGGAACTCAGCAATCCTCCTGCCTCTGCCTCCTGAATGCTGGGATTACAGGCGTGAGCCACCATGCCCAGCACTGTGGGGTGTGCTACTGATCGCTGGTGGGCGTGAGTCACCACACTCAATATCATATCATTGTATGTGGTTACCGGATTGAACCAGGGACCTTGCACTTGCTAGGCAGGTAGCGGAACCACTGAGTTAAATCTCTGGCCCCATTCTTTCTTTCTTTCTTTTTTTTTTTTTTGAGACAGGGTCTTGCTTTGTAGTTCAGGCTGGCCCTGAGCTCATGATGTAGCCCAGGCAAGCCTGGAACTCAGCAATCCTCCTGTCTCTACCTCCTGAGTGCTGGGATGACAGGCGTGAGCCACTATGCCCGGCACTGTGGTATGTGGTATTGATGGCTGGTGGGGGTGAGTCACCATGCCCAGCATTGTATATGGTTACTGGGATCGAACTCAGGACCTTGCGCTTACGAGGCAGGTGCCAGAACCACTGAGCTAAATCTCTGACCCCTCCATTATTTATTTCTTGAGTCTCAATCTATCGACAATATAAAGGTCCCTATGAGTCTACAGAAATGTCCTATAGTGGACATCATATTAGAGCCAAAGTGGCTCTGCATTCTCATATTGACCCTTGAAAGACTTCTGTGAGGACAGCAGGGCCAGAACTATAGTCTTCATTTACAAATGTGGATTGTAAATGTTGCTTGCCAACTGAGAGAAACAAACTTCAATCCAGAACTCTTTGTCCCTGAGAAGACTACTAAACACATGAATATCCTGCTGAAGGTATAAATTATAACCATCTAAAATATTAATTTATTTTATCAATCTCTGAAGAAGAAAAATAAATGTCTGTAAAAGGTAATGTCATACTGAATACAAAGAACCAGTACACTGTGCAGATTTGGTCTCAAGTTTAGATTTGTAGCATGTCTTTTATATGAAAACAATATACTGTTTGACCAGTCATGTGGCCTTTAAGACATAGCATTGGTCTCTATAACAGTCTTTCCAAGAAAGGGAGTCAAAGCATTGCCCATTGCTCCTCCTTAGAATTATTATGAATTTAGGATTTGGTAAGGGGAACATCATAGAAACTAGTTAAGTAAGGAATACACTGTTAGCATATCAGTCCCTAAGTCTCTAATATTTCAATATTGTTTTAAAATTTTATTCTAAAATGAACTTTCCTCCGTTCTTCCTCCTTGAACATAAACTAAAAACTACAATATATTTATACATGTTTCTGTGAATGTTGGGATGTTTTCCTAGGAAGATGGCAATTCATTTCTTCTTTTTCTTTTTTGGCAAACAGGAGAGAAAACACACATACATGGACCCATGCACATGTGTGCATATACACATCTTAGAAATTGCTTCGTATCTATACATCGCTAAAGCCCCAATACTGGTCCTTCTGTGGATAGTGGCTACTGATATATGACTTTAGGAAAAGGACAGTTGTAGGTAGAGACTCAGTGTGCTGCTGAATTTTGCTTAGTTTCCTCTTGTATTTGAGATTCCTCTTTTATTTGAGTATCCAGTAGTGGCACTGGATAGAGAGGCACAGTGAGTTTATGCTTTACAGCAGTTTTTGAACCATACAAATTAGAAGCTGCATTTCTACTTACTAAAACAAATGGAACTGGGTGTGAGTTCATGGGGCTTGGATTAGCCTACTGAGCAAAGCCTGGATAAGGGACGGGCGAGCTCCAAACTGTGAAAACCAAAATATGAATTCTGTCGCCTTATTATTCCCAAGCCCCAAATTCAATTACAAAGTACTGTACAAATTTGTCGAAGAAAAATTTTGGCAAGCTCTGCAATTCATTTCAGAGGAGTGTCTCTACTAAATTAGACAAATATGTGAAATGTCATAGCTAACATTAGGTACGTTATTGAAATTATTTCTGTAATAAGTTTTGTCTCTCCACCCCACACAAACTATCACAGCCATACTTCAGGGGAAGGGGGTCACTTTCCTCCTTTCCTCCCTTTCTACTTTTTCTGACTACTCCTTTTGAAAAACTGGGTCTTCATAGCTTTTGTTTATTGTTTTATTTTGTTTTGTTTCTCTAGTGGGCTCATGATAGGCCAGGGGTCCTGGGACCCTAGCTCTGGTTCTGTTTTGGACATGTAGATATAAGATGAAGGATTTGAGAAATTAATTGTGGGAATCAGGCATGTGGAACCTATTTTGATTTTGATTTTTTTTTAACATCTACAGCTTGAGCATCCCAGGCTTTCCGAGTTAGACATGACCATCTGCAGAACAGCTCTCCATACTCTGGACTGCTGCTCTGTACCAGCCCCCTTCGGTTTAGATTTATCCCAAACCCACTGTGAGGCTGAACCTTAAGAGCCATTTTGGACTTTTACCTTCTTATGTCATTCCCTCAAGGAGTCCATATTCAATCGGAAACTTCATGTTTAATATAAAATGATGTGAAAAATTCTATCCACTCCATGCCAATATATTCCATTCACATACTTTATATTCACACTATCCATCTTTGTGAGTGTCTTCTCTTGCACGATGATCTCTATTTTTAGCATGTTCTCCCATCACTAACTAGTGAAAATCATGCACCAGCAAGTCTAAGATAAATGCATCCATGCACTTGCACTCACTTTCACATGAACAAAACAAAAAGTAGACTGGAAAATAGATCAAAGAAATGTTATTTTTCTTTCATATTAGAAATTTCCTTGAGTCTGGGCATATGATTTGTGAGGCCTTAGTAACAACCCATAGTTCACACTGCTTCTTAAACAGTTTTTAAAGGTTCTGGCACCTCACTGGAAGCCCTGTGAGGCTAACCAGGTGTTTGCAACCCTCCTGCAGTGTCTCAGGGACACCAGTCTGCACATCTCTCCACGTGCCCAGATGGAAAAAACACCTGTGACCTATCAGAATGCTTTTCTTCCTGACCACTGCACTCCTATTTGGCACAGGTCAAGGTCACATTGTGTTCTTTGGTTAAAGTTTTCAGGACTGCCAAAATCAGCTTGTAACTACAAACCACACAGGAAAGCATATTATTTCGACGTACTTACAAACATGGCTTTTCACTCCCAAGGAAATTAAACGTGGAGCCAAAGGAAGAAAACTCAAGAGTTTCTCTCAATGAATAATTCTGCTTTATATCTATTTTTCTCAATTTGAGAGATAATGAGGAGATACAGCATCACTCATATGTGTGACTTTTCCTCTTAGAAATCTTGGAACAACACAGAGCTGACCTGCCTGGCGCCTCCTTCCAGGCTGCCCCTAACAAAAGGCTGATGTCAAGTCTCCCGTGCCCTTCCCTAACACGAACTGGGCATCCGAAGGGAGGAGTAGTGTATGTGTCCCCTCAACCAGAAACTCTTCCGCTTTTCAGCTGTGCGGAATCCACTCTCTAACTCAGTACCATAAAGGATACGACTTGGACGGTTCACCCAGGAAAGGATATCATTGATCACTCGCAATTCATTGGTTTCTCTGTATCTGTGATCTAAATGAGGGAGCGGGACAAAGAAGAGAGAGATGAGGACGAAGAGAAGACAGTCTGAGAAGGTAGCACAGAGAGACAAACCCTGACGAGGTGAAATCTCCCTGAACACAGATTATAGATAGCTAAGAATTTCATTTAAAATCTGATGGTAAAGTTCCGCTTCAGCAGAGGGCTGACAGATGCACACAGATTCTAGGGCTAGGATGCGGGTTCAAGAGGCTGTATTTTCACAGGTTCCCACGGCTCTGCGATGACAATGCCCAGAGTAACTGCTCCAGGTAGGGCTTGTGGGGTGGCAGAAGTCTGGGCACAGTAGGCACTTCACAGAAGGACCACAGAGGAGCAGCAGGACACTGCCCACAGGGACAGAACCACACATATATTTTGCGAAAATACAGTCACCAAAATGCTTTTCCTCACCATTAGGCACTTGTGATTCTAAAATAGTGAAGAAAACCAATGAAAGGACCTTTCATACTACACTGCTTTGAGAAACATTAGACAAATTTGAGTTTAATCTCAGGGCTGCACTGCCTGCTATAGTCCAGAAGGTTCTTGGCTGCCCATCATTACAATACCAATGGCACTGTGCTGCCATTTGCTGTTTCATGACAATATTTTTAATGTGAACCTGGATTCATTTAGTCTGATAATCAAAACTACAAACTCCAGCTAATACTTCCACCTTCCAGAGACAAAGAATAAAAAAATGTCCTTTTTACATTTTCTCCCCATCTTACCATTAGCCATTACTTTACAAAACAGATTTTGCTTTCTTCTCATATCATATACTTGACTTCTCAAGTATTTTATGATATTCTTTTAGAGCAGAACGTGACTAAAACACCCAGATTTATTCAATTGTGTACAAAAAAAAGGACTCCATAGCTGGCCTTCAGAACCTCCATCGTCTGCACTGATGTTGCTGAATGCACCTCGTTAGATGGCCCCTTGCTCACCGGGCTACACAGCAAGTAAAGGAAAAAGAGTAGAACTTTCAAGGCAGCAATGTAAAGGTGGATTTCTGTAGTTGTGACTTCTAACTCAGAATTAAGACAACAGCTATGGCTCTGAATTGGAAACTTGATTCTAATCCAAAAAATGAGAAAATTCTGGAATTCTGAAAAAGTTCTTTGTGATATTCTTCATGTCCACAGATATGAATGGAGCTGCATATAATGACCGAGTAGAAGGGCACTGCAATAAATACACACACACACACACACACACACTTTTCTTCATATGGTCAGAAATGCAGCTGATTATATTTGCCTAAATGCCCATCTGTTTCAAGCAGTGGGTGGTTTCATTTGTGCTCTGAAAATAATTCCAATGACCCAGAGCTTGTTCCCATGCCACAAGGCTTGGCTGGTCTCCTCAGGGCACTGACTTCAGCTCAGCACCCCGCCCGGCCCTCTCGGCTCCAAGTACCTCTGCTTCTCTTGACCATATGCCTTTGGTTTACTTTCCCAACCCTACTTGGCCTCGTTCCCTCTCCCTCGGACCTCTGCTCTCTCCCAGGATCCCAAGTCATTTCCAGTCAGGCCCGAAGCTGCCCTCCAACCGTGCCCCAGCTTAACCTTTCAGAACACTGGTATTGCCAGTTCCATGGTGGGTGCCCAGTTGTTAACACACTGCATGAAGCGATTTTACTCTCCCTGAATATAGCAGGACAGTGCGTGGCAGGTGAGTGGCCAGAGCCCTGTCGTGGCTCTGTCTGGGCGAGTGTTCATTCTGAGCTCGAACCTGCTCTCAGTGGTGCGGCTTCTCCTCAGGTACACGTCGCCTTTGGCATCTGCTGCTTCTAAATCTGCTCAGAACCGGAAACAGTAATGGATGCTGGTTTCAAGGTTAATCCACAGGCATGACGGGGCTCTGATGGGGCTCCGGGGCTTACGGACAGGAAGAGAACCTCTTTGCAGCTCTGCGCATCACTGACTGCGTCTCAGGTTTCAGTTTGGTCAACTGTCAACTCCTCAGCAAGGCCTCCTGGCCGCCCTCCGAAGTGGCCTCCTCCAGCTGTGTGCTCTGCACCATCTTTCCTCCCAGACCCTCGCTCTGCCTGTGATTATCCTGGTACTGTTGTCCCCGACTCCTGTCCCCAGAAGGCAAGCTCTAGGAAGGCAGGCACTTTATAGAAGGTATTTTACTTACTGCTACAAAAGTAAACTTTTCTCCTGGGCCTAGGACAATGGCTGACACACAGGTGGGTGCATAAAACTGTACCTCGACGCTGCGTGAATCCTGGGGGAGAGCTCTGTGGAGAGGAGAAAGTCACAGGACACATGCAACTGTTAACACCTGCTGGCAGTGCTACCTACGCGGGCTAGCGGGGGGAAATAGGGAGGGCTGAGTGGACTAAAAGACTATCTTCCATATCTAGGAAAAACACGAGTAACATGTGACGTAGCCATGAAAAGCCCACTAGTCCTGCAGCTTTGCGCAAGCTCTCGCCTAGGAGGGCTTTCTGGTTCCAGAGCTCTTCCCCCACCTGGTTGAGCAAACCCAGGTACATACACCTAACTCTCTGGCACCTCCTTTTCCTAACTAGTAAAGCAGTGGGACTAGACTAGATGCTTTACTACAATAACTAGCATTTAATGAAAAACTTCCACATGCCCAGGACAGCAGTAAACAGTTAACGTTCATTTTCTTATTTTGTCTTCAGTCTAATGCTATTAAACAGTCAGTTTTATGAATGAAGTAGGAAAAGGCACGGACTCAGAGAGGGCTGGTGACCTGTCCTGTCACAGATATTAAGTGGCAGAGCTGCGACTTGGGCCTGGGTCTGCTTCTAGGATTCCTGCTGTCAACCAAAGCCCTCCTGTGCTCATGTCCCCAAGCCCCGCTGCACAGGAGTAAGTGGGAAGACAAAGAATTCTAATGAGGGGGCCGGAGAGTTAGCTTAGTGGTTCCGGCACCTGCCTCGCAAGTGCAAGATCCTGAGTTTGATCCCCGGTAACCACATGTAATGCTGGTAATGCTGGGCGTGGAGACACGCCCACCAACAATCAACACCGCATACCACAATGCTGGACGTGGTGGCTCACGCCTGTAATCCCAGCACTCAGGAGGCAGAGACAGGAGGATTGCTGAGTTTGCGGCGGCTTGCCCGGGCACCATAGTGAGCTCAGGGCCAGCCTGAACTACAGTGCGAGACCCTGTCTCAAAAAGCAAAAAAAAAAAAAGAATTCTAATGACATGACTGTCACCTTAATAAAACCATTTTTCTTTTAAAAATTCTATCAAGACGTCATTTTACATTTTAACTAAGATGGATTTTAAACATAAGATGCTGTGTGTGTGGGGGAGCCTGAAATGTAGAGATCTGGGTGAATACTCAGTTTATTGCTGGGAATGGGTTTTGCCTGGAAAACTCACCCGCTGTAGCATACAAGCGCGCTAATCTGCACATTTCTAGCTACTACAGATTTTGGATGCAGGTCTCTCAACTTGCTTCTTGTGGTAGATTAGTCAAAATGGACAGAGACAGTACTGCTTATAATTTTTCAAAGCTACCAAATTCTTCAGATCTATATTATGACTGTACATTTGTAAAAAATCTATATTTTATTTTTTTAAATTAAAAAATTTTTTAATTGACTTCTTTATTGGTACAATTTATATACATCTCACAATCACATATAATGTTGGGGATCTGTACCAGTATATGACACAAGTTAATTCTCATTTTCACTCACGTCCCCACCCACCACACCTCCCCACCCTCTATATACATGCTCTTTTATTTTTCTTTCCAAATCATATTTATTCCTTCCCCTCATTACATTCCCACACCAAATTTCCTATGGAAATTTCCCATTTTGCAAAAACTGTCATACTTTCTAGAGCTCATTTGCATCTACAGGTGCTCATATCAAAGAGAAGATCCGGTATTCGCCTATCAAAAATCTATATTTAAAAAAATCTCGGGCCAGAGATTTAGCTCAGTGGTTCTGGCGCCTGCCTCGCAAGCGCAAGGTCCTGAGTTTGATCCCAGTAACCACATGCAGTGCTGGGCCTGGTGACACACTCCCACCAGCAATCAATACCACATACCACAGTGCTGGGCGTGGTGGCTCACGCCTGTCAACCCAGTACTCAGGAAGCAGAGACAGGAGGACTGCTGAGTTCCAGGCTTGCCTGGGCTACATCGTGAGCTCAGGGCCAGCCTGAACTACAAAAGTGAGACCCTATCTTAAAAAAAAAAAAATCTCAATTATTTCACTCCTAGACTGGTGCCTACCCAAAGGTCTGTATTAACTGGTGGTAAAATACATTTTAAATGGAAATGAAGTATCAATAAGATAAAGCCTATTATCAAGATGAGGGAAGTGCATAAAAACATCCCAGTAAATCTGACGTCCCTGTTCTCTCCACCCTCCTGTGCCCATCTATTCTCTCGGTTCTTTCTGAGGCAGACTCCGAGCAGAGTCAGAAAGGACAATTTCCAAGTGGGAAATGGCATGAACATTAAACGTTTCAACCTTACGTTTAGTCAGCCAGGTCCTGATCAGTTTGACACCAAACCCACTCTCCAACCTCATAGGTCGTCACACACACTGTGGAAGCTCCAAGGAACAGTAAATGGAAACTGTGGTTGCTGGGATAGCTCAACTAAGATTATTAATGCTCAGCCAAATGGTGCAGTTGCGGGAAAAGCCATCATAACCAGGGGCATTATTTTATTGCCAGTTCCCCAAGGCCTCACCCTTTCCCAGGTGAAATGATTATCTCATTTCAGTGAGATTTTTCTCCCATAACTTCCTACATTTTTGCTTCCTGGATCGGAGTTCATTTTTCTTTCCCTATACTAGATTTCTCACACTCTTGTTTAGGAAATCAGATATTGTCTAGTCTACTGGAGTGAAAAAAGAGTTTTGTTCTTTGTTTAATCAATAAACTAATTTACCATTAATTTGCTGGAATGAATAAAGAGATTCACAGATTTTCCAACCAGAAATATCTAGCAGCTCCTGACACACAACAGGTTTCCTTCTCCACCCCCCCAGACTTGCAGTATTCTTCCCTCTCTACTGCCTTTTTACAAGTTAATGGTAATGCTAATCTTGGTATTAGCATCGCAATTCTCAGAGGAAGTGCAAGAACTTCTAAGGTCCCCCAAATTCCTGTGTGTGGATAAGCCTGATAGCTAACTGTGCTACCTAGGAGGTGCAGTCCAGCTGAAGGTGCCCTGGAGGGCGTATTCCTGTCCCGGCTCCCCCCTTCTCAGTGTCCAGGCTGCCTCAACAAGAGCTGCTTTCTTCCCCCATGTGCTTGGGCCACACAGTTTCTGCCTGGAGCCAGTCAATTGCGGACACAAACAAGGAGTCCAAAACAAACCTTCTGATGTAAGCTGCGGGTATTAGGCATTGTACAATGGGAAAGTGACTTAAGACACTGTCACCAGGATAAAAAGTGGACAAGAACTATGCTATGTTGAAACTGATCAAATACAGAAATAACTGAGGGGCCGATGCATGGTGAGACCATGGTGTGGAGAAGAGTGGGGAGACATTACAGCTTGCAGCCTTCAGATTCTGAGGTTCTCAGATGCAAGGACTTACAGAAGCACTGGACAGGATATGATAGATGATAGTATGTAATTTACGGGAGACAGTGATCTCTACTGGACCTAATGTGTTTTATTAAGACTGGGATTCCTAAAGACATAACAATTGATTAACAGGCCAAGAAAATTAGGTAGAAAGAAATTAGTTATGGGAAGATGTTATGAACTATTTTACTATACACTTAAGAGATGTCACTACAGACAAAAATGTGTAAAGAATAAGCAGAGTGGGTGGATGAAGTCAGTTCTGGAGCACATGTGCATGTTTTAAGTTACTCAGCATTTACGCCAATATGAACAGATGAAATTCATAAATTTGGGACCGTGCCTCCATCCTGTCGCCATGTCTAATTTCTAGGGTCCTAGAATTAATCTTAGAGTCTTTAAGACATGTTTAAAAAATTAGGTTTAAATTCAATCGTTGAGTAATAGTTATATATATATATATATTTTTTTTTTTTTTGGCTTTCCAAGCTTAAACCAAAGATCTGATACTATGCTAGTTGATTCAATGTCTCAAAAGCAATTTTACTCTACATTATTTCAGCCTCAGCTTTTGTTGTAACATATTAAACACACTAAACATCTGATATAAAATCAACTGATCATGTATATATATTTATATATGTGTATATGTTACAGAGGATTTCTTTAAATCAAGACTAAAATATCTCATATTTTGAAAGGCAAAGAAACAACAGACACAGGATCTTTGTAAAAAAACAAAACAAAACAAACAACTATTTTTAAAAACACATCAAGCCAGGTGTGGTAGTGTAGGCCTATAATCCCAGCACTTGGAAGCCGAGGCAGAAGGATTATCATGAGTTCAAGGCCAGTCTGGGATACATGGTGTGTTCAAGGACTGGAGAACATAGTAAGACTGTCTCCAAAAACCAAAACAAACAGACAAAAACCCCAAACACTAAAACACAAAGAATAAGATGTCAAAAGTTGCACAGTGCAGTTGTATATTTCCCTCAAGAGGCAGAAGCAGGAGGATCACCACTAATTTGATGCCAACTTGGGTGACATAGTCACACTGTTAATTTTTTATTTTAAAATAGATTTTTTTTTTTTTTTTTTTTTTTTT
>PVIC010008841.1:0-47260 GCA_004025085.1 Thryonomys swinderianus
TACCCTGCTCTTTGAAATTCCTTTAGAATGGGAAGGGCCAAGTTCTGGCATAAGGCTTTCTCATATAGGATAATGAAACAAGATCTGCATTTTTATAAAATAATAAAATCTGTATGTTGTAAATTACAGCTCTTATAACAAAAACTAGAATGTATATTTCCTTTTACAATGATTCTAATGCCTTCTTTTGTGGCACTTAAAATATGTAAGTTGTAAGGCTTCCCTTATGTTGACTTTTTGGAGATTATCTTAACATATTTTTCATGACTAAGGAAGCCTGGTATATTGTATAGATATTATTCTTAATTTTAAAAGTTGGAGACAAAAGTCCAAAATTAGTTAAATGGAGAAGCAAGGGATACACGAAGTTATCCTGTTCTGTGGAAGCACTTTGAAGCCCTTTATTAAGGTTCTCCCTGAGACTTGGTCTTGTTAATGTTGCTCAGGCCGGCCTCAGCCCCTGCGCTCAGAGACAGCCCTGCGTCAGCTTCCCGGTGGCCAGGCCTGCGGACCTATTCCACTGTATCCTGTCCTTGAAGATTATCTTTAGCGCCAAACATCTTTCCCAATCCTCCCACCGTCCTCTGTTACACTAAGAACACGAAGCAGCCAGACTGCATCGGGTTGGCCCAAAGTATCAGTACTTACCCACATGCTGCTAGTGCATTCTAAGTGATTATTGGAGAGTTTTTTTTGGCCACTATTTGCATTTGAGATGAAAAAAAGTCAAACAAGAAGGAGGACTCTTCCACCTCATGTCTCAATATTCTAACTCCAGTAGCCGGAAATTATCGATAAGAGATGCTTTGTATCATTGAACACAGAGAACGTGTTCCTAATACTTCTATCGTTATAGAAAATACCAGAACAAAGCTCAAACACTTGAACCAAAAGTACTTATCACATGAGTTAGGACGTGCCTGTCAGTCCCTCGTTTAACACACCACCCTCTCCCAACAGCCTTCTGGGAAAAGTGGAGAACTGTAAGGCAGGGGAAGTATGGGGATTTTCAAACTGTATTATCCCGTCTTCTTTCACTTAACTGATGCTCATGTTATCATTCCAAATTCATAAGCAACATGGAAATGGAAAGGGTGGAGGATTAGGCATTTTTTATTTGGATAAAAATTTGATATAAATACAATTCATATCTGAAGAGCGTATCAACGTCCAAAAATGAACTGAGGAATATTCCAAGCATTGTACCTGAGGGCAGTGTCTTTTTTTTTTTTTTTTTTTTGAGACAGGGTCTCACTTTGTAGTTCAGGCTGGCTCTGAGCTCACTATGGAGCCCAGGCAAGCCTCAAACTCAGCAATCCTCCTGTCTCTGCCTCCCGAGTGCTGGGATTACGGGCATGAGCCACCACGCCCGGCACTGTAAGAGGGCAGTGTCTTAATAGCAAGTACACTTCAGATTGAGAATATTTTTTTTCTCAAATGAGCAAATCTATTTTCACTTAAATTTTAAGATATACTCAATTCACCAGCTTTTTGTTCTCCAAATTGAGTAAGTTTATAACAATAAAGGCACAAGGTTACCCTGACTCACAAATCATGATTAACGTGGTTTGCCTTATGCCAAAACTTCTGGTAATTCATTTAGAATCGGGGAAGTAATTTTGAAAGGCAAATTTTGTCTAGAGAATCTGGTAACTAATATGAATGGCATCATTACCACAGAAATTTGTGTTCAAGCCTATTATTGCCTGGTAGTTAGGCTGAAAATAGGGCATATCGGGAACACAAAACATTCATTGACAGATGGTATAAGGTATTATTGTCTGACTGACATATATTTGACTTTTTTGACTTACTGGGATGACTGTCTTTAGACTAAGTTGGCCAGGACAGGTTTTAATTGTAGATTTGCTGTCCCACAGGCTTTCTAATTTATATACAATTAAGACAAGGTCTTTCTTCTATTAGCAAGCAACACGCAACTCATTCTACCTTCAATCCATGAAATATTATCAACAGCCGCATGTCCTCCCTGGCTGCCCCATGCGGCAGCTGGCTCCCATTCCAGACAAGCGTCTGCTCCAGGGCACTGCTCACTTGTCTTTTCTCCTAGCAAAAGAGGCAGCTGATTCGTGGCAACTAGTTTGAAAGCAATTCTGGGCCCTAAGACAGACATAAGTGCAACAGCCACTCTGGCTTTTGGGGGGTTCATAATAAATCAATCTGTTAAATTCTCACACGTAATTTCAGAGACCTTGATTTTTTTAAATGCCAATCTCCCTGGTCTTTAATTTTTTCTTAGTAAACAACATAAGTGAGCTATCAGTGTGCGAGCATCGACACAGGGAAGGTGACAGTCAACAGTTCTGATGACCCGCGGTCTCCCTGGGCACAGAGGACCTGGACTCGTGTGGGCGACACTGAGGTTCAGTAGCTTGGCTCTGGGGGAAGGACCCCCTGGGGCACACAAGGGCTGTGTCTTTGGAAGGGAACCTCGCTGTAGGGGCCTTTAAGTTCTCTGTCTGTTGTTGTTTTTTAGGAGAGGGGTTTTGAGGCAGGCTCTCAGGGCTGCAGCCCAGCCTGTCCTTGAACTGTCAGTCTTCGTGGCTCAGCCTCCCAAGTGTTTAACAGCTTCTTAAACATTCCTTGGGAAGTGTTCCTTATGGGGGGAAAAGCACACCGACTCTGAAGAATGACAGATATACACATGAAATTGGTAAAGTTTGCTTGTATTTAAAGTAGGGAGAAATTAGGACATTAAGTTGCCAATTTGCCATGATTTTCACTGTGAAAAGACTGACTTTTGATTATTACAGAGATTGTTATACATTGGTTCATGGTGTTAAAGCACTGGATGAGGCTGGAGAATGCTTATAAAAAGTAAAATAGTTATGAAATAAGATACACTGGGCTAACCTGGGCATAGTGGCACATGTCTGTAATCCTGCACTGGGGAAGCTGAGGCAGGAGGATTGCTATGAGTTTGAGGACAGTCTTGGCTGCATAGTGAGTTCAAGGCCAACCTGCACTATAAAGTGAAACCCTGCCTCAACAAATACACAAGTAAACAAAAAAAGATAAATTTGACTAGAGTATAACAAAATGTTACTGTATAATTTAGAATAACATTATTATCATTGCTGTTAATAATAGTATTATTATTACTAGGGATAAAACCCAGGGCCTTCACCCAGATCACACAGCCCCAGTCCTAATTGACTGAGCCAGGCTCTCACTAAGCTGCCAAGATTTTCAGGCTGGGATTGAACTTGCATTCCTCCTGCTTGGCCTCCCAGAGTGCTGGGATTATGAGAATGCACTTTCCACACTCAACATAAAAATTTTCTTTCATGTTCTTTTATGTGTAAACATGTAAGCTCTAGGCTCTTAGCAAATGTATGTATATAATACATTATTAGTTATAGTCACATTCTATACTTTAAATGTACAAATTTTTGTCAATCATACTTCAGTAGACCTGAAAATAATTTCACTGGTGCTTGATTTTTAACTACAAGGATGTGTGAAAATGAGAAGAGGAATAATTTTACAAAAATAAAGGGAGGGCAAGTAAAAACAAGTGGAGATTTTAAATGTTTAAAACAAAATAAAAGAGCTTAACAATTTATCAACTAATACCAGTTGGCTGAATATGTAATTGCCAATATCCTGAACAAAGTGGACCTTAGTTGAAAATATGGCTGATGATAGAGATAACTGGCTAATCCCAGAATGGATCCAGTGCAGGGAGGGCTGCAACATTCTAGGTATATTTGGAAGGTAAACACACTGCCCCAATTCTCTTTGATGAAAAGCAGACTTTACTTGAAAGCTTTCTAAGTCACACATGGAAACCAGGAAGAAACAAAAGAAACCAAGTAAAATAGAACGTATCATAGTGCGCTTTCGCTTTCGGCGTGGCATTGGGTGAGAAGTGTTCTGGATCAAAGATACTTTGTCTGTTGAATGTATTGCACAGCTCGAGTACTAGAATTTTAGGTGGCAATAGTTTTACTTGTTGCTCGTGACTAACCACAATTACCATTACTGTAATGTTACATTAGAGAACTGGTTCTACATTCCACTAGTTTTATTTTGGACTTTGAAACAGAACTCTCCTGTTTGTGCTTTTTTTTTTTTCCTAGCATGTGATAACCTGTGCATCTACAACACAAAACAATTTGTATTAGACTGGAGAAACCAAGAGAATAATGGAAAAATACAAAGTGAATTTAAAAAACCTTTTAATGTTCTAACCATGCTTCTCTTTGGTGTGCATTAGAATCCTCCGAGGCCCTGTTAAAACAGTGATTGTTGGGTCTGATCCTTGGTTTCTAATTCTATGGATCTGGGCTAGAACCCAAGAACTTGGAGTTCTTACAGGTTCTAAAGTGAGGTCAACACTGTGAGCACAGGAATGACACTCTGAGTACTGCTGTGCGGCTTGTGTGTGTGTGTAGCCTTAAGAGAAGGCATTAACATGGAAGTCAAGGAATTCTGCTCAGAGAAACATTTGATTTTTTAGCAGCTTAGGGTTATGTTTTCATCTATGAGGTGGAATTTTTTCTTAAGGACAGTTTGCTTTGGGATGAGATTTTTTGTTTGTTTTTACTAGAATTTACAAAAATTACGATGAATAAGTATATTAATTTAAAGTTCCTATTCAGTAAAATACTACATATAGGCTATTAGCATTTCCCTTGATAAGTAAAGTCAAAGTGGCCCGATGAATTTGTAAGATAGATTTCTTAGTAGTTTTAGATGGTCTCTAACATTCTGACGGTCAGTTTTTATCTGTGAGAAGGGGTGTAGTTCCAACAGAATTTAAACAGTGGCAACATGTAATGTTCACATCAAAATGTAGTAATACAACTGAGATTCTCCTTATTCTACTGGCAACTACAGATTAAGAGCCCCCAGAATGACACAGGATCCGAGTAAATACAAAGTAAATATATTATGAGAAAAAAATTTTTTCTAGAGAAAATTAATGCACAATTATTGTGGACCAGTATGTTCAGTAAATGTGCTGGGGATCGATGTATATTATCTTAAAATGTGATTGCTTATTAACAAATATTCTTTTATTTATTAATGCAAAAAATATATATTCAGGATTCTGAAGATTACTGATTAAAGTATTAAGTTATGCTGTTTAAATGTTCACATTCATTCAGTTATATTTTCCATTTTTGTATTTTGCAATACTATCTTGCCTTTATTCTTTATAGCCTGATGGGCAATTCACATCTAAACATATTTTGTTTACCTTTACAATCTTGATGAGAGTCTTCAGTTGGTAAATATGAAGCTGGAGATCCAATCTATCAGCCAACCACACGCAAATGACTTTCATGGAATTGCTGTACCATTGCTAGAAAGAAGGATGGGGCAGAGAAAGGAGAACAAAACAGAAAACCTCTTCAGTATTCATTTAACAGATTCGGTAATGAGGGGTAATGAAACACTCTGAAATGACCACAGATAAGTACTTAAAGTCAATAACACTATAATTTCCTGTTAGCAGAATTGTATGTTTTGCTAGAAAATCTGCTAAGTTGACCTAGGCTGTTCTTTATATGAATTAACATTACAGCCTTTCAGCTAGCTGTAACATATTTATGGGAAACAGTAGTTTTGCACTTTGCAGCCTTCTAGAATGCTTTTAATTCTTGGATAACGATGGGTACTAAGTATACATTATAGGACCACATAGGTGGCTGAACAGCAGTAAAAAACAGGTGAATTATTTTGAAAGCAAAAGTTCCTATTGGCTTAGATGTTATGTAAAAAAATCAAATATTGATATATTCTGATACAAACCACACATTTAATACCTAGAAATAACATTTTGAAGGACTGATAGCAAAAATACTCAAAACTGTTGAACAGTAATACTTGATCATACCTTTATCAACTATCAGTTAAGAATTTGTCACTGTTTTAAAACATCCTAAAATCAAAATTTACTGAGATCACACTATCAAGGACACTATCAAGATGAGATTCATAAGTAAACATCTAGAAACAATGTCAGCTAACCAGCTTGTGAAAGACAGAGCTCAGTTTCATTTTGCAAGTATTTTGGAGGATTTATACTTTATCTCTGTTTATGACAACTCTGGGGAAAACCCTGACATTCTTCTGTAATATAATTTCTTGTGCCAACATAATGCATATGAGAAGGAAAAACTAAAAGAAATTTTGTTTCCTATTTTAAAGAAAGGCAGTCTAGCCTTAAGTGTGATACTCTGAGGGATTCAGGGCCTACATGACAGAGCTGAGTTTACGTAACACTGTGAGAATGTTGGGACTGTATAGATGACAGAGAAATATCAGCACACGTTCATCTCATAGGAAATGAAGAGTGTTTGAGAGAGATTTTGTGCCTTGTGAGTATATATAAACTGAGCAGCAGCACCAACACCCATATTTTTAGCTGTTTACACACAGAAAAAATCTTAAATATTTTTTCTCTCTACAACAAAGTAGTACATTTAATTTATAAGAGGAATATTAAGTGATACAAGTGTGATGTTTATCTGGACTTGTATTTCTTAACATTGTTCAAATATAATGTAGTATAAGAGATGATGCTTTAAGTAAAAATTAAAAACGAGTTTCACATTTCATCATTTCTATTAATTTGTTAGTATACTGTACTTGTATGCTTAAAATGAGATAAAATAACTGACTTCTAAGTATTATCAATCAAAAAGATTATTGAAAATGCTGTTTATAAATTGTTGGTTAGATTGATTTTTAAAACATGTTCATTATACACCTAGTTTTGCTTCTTCCTGAGTACTTTTTCATTTTTCAGAGCATATCAAAATATCAAAATTTTATAAAGTGAAGTGTCTATACTCCTAAATTCTTAAAAAATAAACCCTAGTGAATTCAGCATCTCAGCTAGAGTGTTAAATCCCAAATCTTTTCTATATATGTTAACATTAACTTTTGACATTACTTAAATTCCATACTTACTTCAAGTTATTGATAGTCTCAACTTTTTCAGTGCAATTTTACGACAGGCAAACACAGGCACTGGCAATATTGAGTTAAATATACTGAATTAAAATTTGCACTCCGTATCAGTCTCCATATAATTTGAAAGTTTACATGTCAAAATGGATGTGATTTTTGAAAAATATAGCACTTTATAAGGGTCGTAAAAGATTCCCTGTTAAAGAACAGAAAATATTCTATGTTGTACAATCCAGCATAACATACTACTCAATCTGTTAGACTATGAAATTATAATGTACGTGGGTAAGTTGTATAACGTGAGGGGAATGAAAATACCTTAAAATTATTCCGTACTTTTAAGTCTTTAAGAAATCCTTGTTTTACTTAAAATTAATTTAACTTTTTCCCATTACATAAAATGACACGATTGATAACTGAAAGGATATTTAATGTAAGGTAAGAAGTATTACTGCAACTTCTACAGGGTGCCAATATTATAATTTGCAAGAAAAGGAATCTGGGAATACATTTTTTCTAAGAGTAAATATAAAGACAGAAAAAGAGCTATTGTTGAATGAAATTTTTCAAGCTGCTTTGCCATCATCTGACTTTGAGGACACATTATTCTACAAATAAAGTCTCGAAGAAAAAGCATCTCGTCTAATGAGAATGTACAGTTTGGTCCTCGGTCAAGGTATTTCGAAGAAGCATCACAGCTTAAGCCCACAGAGGACCGAGGCCGAGCAGGAGCTGAGCTCGGAGCTGCGCCCTGTGCTGCTGCGGAGGGTGGCGGACCCCAGCGAAGCGCGCTGCGCTGCCGCGTCCTCACACACAGCGGGCACTCCGCACCCCACGGACAGAACCACGCGCAGCAGCGCCTGGCGCCTTCCTAGGGCCAGTGCTGGAATCGACATCTCCTCGTTATGGGGTAACTATGAAAGTGCGTAGGGTCCCCTAAGTTCAGCTTGAGAAAAAGAGCCAAAATTTGGCTTAACTTCCTGCCTCCTGTCAGACCGAACCACACCAAACTAACCTTCAAAATAAAACAAAGCCAAAAAAAAAAAAAAAAAAAAAAAAAAAAAAGAAAAAGGTGAATGTGCAGTGAAGTGCGAATGTTAGGAGGTGCCTTTTCATTTCGGAAAAGTTAATTTTATAAAATATCTTGAGTGACTATTCGCTTTTCCCTTCAGGGGCTGACAAGGTAGGGCGCGCCAGGCTGCCTCGAAGCCGAGGGCACAGCGGCACCGCTTCGTTCCGCACTCTGGTCTACCCAGGGACGGAACAGTAACTGTATATTTTACAATTTCCTTCTACATCAATCCACGGCAGCAGCCTATCACTTTAACAAAAAATATGGCTTTTTTTTCCTTTTTGTGGTTCATTCAGCTCCTGTAAGGGCATGCATTACTCACTTCATTTTCTTGAGATACCTCTTTTAAAGCAAAAAGAAAAGAAAAGGAAAGGCTAGGGTTGACTCTGTGAGACCCTTGTATTTATTCACACTTATTGTGCATGACTGTAGACTGGTAAATCATATTAGCAGCCCGTCTCCCCATCAAGCTGCTACTTGCTTTCCAGCCCTGGGAAGGTTCAACAAATCAACAGGAGCACGGAAAACAGAACATCAGTCTAATCTAGTGTTTAAGGTGAAGTTTTCAAACCCAATCTAAGAAGATCTTTAGAGCAAGCAACAAGCTGAAGGGCTCAGAAGGTGGTATTGACAATGAAAGAGTGTTGAAATATCGAGAAGCGCAGCACTTGTGCATTTTTAATAACAAGAGGGTCAACAAGGACACAGCTCCCTCAGTGCCAGGAGCTGCCACTGACTATGGAAATTGCCACACCAGGGCTATAAACGCTTGCAGTTCATCAGCTTTCTTAAACAGTTCATCAGCTTTCTTAAACACCCTGAACCCCCTCAGCGGACCTTTAGTCTTGAATTAACAAACCAAAGCAATGAAAGAGGGTGCGCTCTGAATGGCTGGCATTGATCCCCAACTGTGTCAGCACTGCTACAGGCCCTGAAAAACTCTCTCCATTGTCAATAGAAATTGACAAACCTCCTCTCCTAAATAGTGCAGCTGAGCCGGGCGGGCTCCACGCAGCTGTAAAGGGCTCCGCTCTCGGGGCTGGGGAGCACTAACAATAGAACAAGCATGAGCTCTTTGTCAGCCCCAGACTCGGCAATTTTCTAACAAGGATTAAAGTTGTTTCTCCGCAGAGCTGCTCAAAAGAGATTTAGCAACATACCGTGCTTTCTTCATGCAAGTTAAAGAGAAGTAGTTAAGGAATTTCATTATTCCGTTGACTGGTGGAAATACAAAACAAATATATTAAATATGCACAACTCCCTTCTCCGGCCTAATTTATCACATTTTGACTATGATTCCATTAAATATAACACTTATTGCCCAGGAGCAAGCACTTCACATTTATTTTGGGAGTTTTATTTTTCAAAAGTCCAGCTGCTTGCCACCTGGAATGAGGTCTCAATACATCCTAATGCACAATGCCTTCAGACCCTCTTGGGCTGATATTCCTAAATCTGAATCACACGACCCCATAGGGTTTAGATATCAGGGCTGCTTCACGCAAATGATTTCTGTCAGAAGGCGGCTTCTGATGATGATGGAAAGGTAAAAATAGACACTTAGCCAGGGCACAAATCTGTGCCATATTTTCTGCTTAAGTGTTTAGCTTTTTATTGATTATGAATTGGCACAACTGGCTGATATATTTTTATTCTTCTCCAGCTATGCTTGTCTCAATAGGTGCACAAAAGAAGGAAAGAAGAAAGGAAGAAAGAGCCAACATTCTTTAGTGCGTTAAGTGTGGAAGGGCAGAACTCCACACTATGTAATTCTTCATTTATTTTGAGAGAAGCTATTTTCTGAGTTAAATCACTGCACTGAAATCAAATAATGCCTAGAAAATCTCATCTTAGAAAGTATGTACGTTTTAAGTATGAAGTTGAATAAAAGAACAAACAATATTTTAAATATCTTAAAGGCTCTTGGTGGTTGAGAAATACAAGTCACGCCGTAGGGACATTTAAGGGGTTTGGAGCTCAACACAATTTTGGAGACAGGAATGGCCTATAGTTGCACCAGGATTCCACATTAAAAGTGTACATGCTTCACTGTTCATTGAGCAGCCCTTTTTGTCAACAGTGCCTCTGTTTCATTGCATTTGTGGCTCTCTTTCACGTACTCTCCATTTCTAAACACACAAATGTGAACTTTACACTAACAGTAAGTGTGAGATAATGCCATCAGTCCCCTCCGCCACCCAAGGCTTCCCTCTGAGGCTATTTGCTCACAACACACTCCGAAAGCAGAAGCATTATTAAAGTTTTTAGTGTGAGATATTTGGTGGTTTAGAATTGGATAAAGAAGGGTATTTAAGGAAAACTGAAAGCAACCTATTTACAGCTAAACAATTAGGAAGTGTTCCACCCAACCGGCACCTATAAACATTCTCAGCTAGGCCGCCAAGGCCTGGCAGGTGAGGGCAGAGCCGGGAGGGCAGGTGGTCCCAGCCTTTCTTCCCCTGCTCTCTGCCTGGCTCAACCTGTCAATGGATCCGTGCAAGTCCTGTTTTCTTACCTTTCACAGTGGGGACATTGTATGAAGCTTTAAAGTGAGATTCTTGTACATGACAGAAATATTATGAGTTTCGATTTGACTGTTAGAGGAAAGGCATGATGAACTAGTGATTGTTGTAAAAACCAAACTGAAGGGAAAATTAAAATTGTCATTCTTTTGGTTTTATATGATCCTTCAATATAGTTTTATCCCTCAGAATGCAAAGCAATCCAAGTCTAGAGTTTTAGAACTTTCTATTGAGTGTTCTTTTGTTTTTAACTTATTCATTTTGTCTTCAATAAAACACAGAAAAAGAAAGCATAATAAGGAATGAATACAATTTGTAAAGAATTGTGTTATTTATATTACCTTCCTTCTTCCTCTTCTTTCTCTTTCTTCCTTCATTATTCAGCATTAGGATTTTGAACTGGTCGGTTTAGGGTCTTTATACTAAGCTACATACCCGATCCTTGTTTTTTGAGACAGTGTTTTGCTAAGTCAGTAAGTTTCCCAGGCTGGACTTGCCTCAGATTTCCAGAGTGTTAGGATTACAGATGTATGTCACCTGTCGGCTTATCATTCTTATAAATTCTGATTATAAATACAACGGAGTTTTAATTTTCCATGGGAAGTTCAAGTGAATGTTAAAATTTTCCTTAATTCTTACAATAACCTTGAACTAGATATTATGATTTCCTTTTTACTTTCCTGGAAGCTAAATATACAAAGGGAGAAAACTGTGTTTAGAGTAATTTGTTCAAGTTTGTACAACAAATATATTAAGTAGCTGTGTAAAGATTTCTTTCTAGAGTCAGTGTCTGTACTATGTTATTATATTTTCCTCTAGGAAACCATCTGGATTTATTTTCTGTCGATAAAAATTTCTGATTCTTAAGAGGTGTTTGAGGCTTATAGAAGAAAACTAAGAAAAACAACTATCATTCTTGGAGGTTCCTGAATTATGTGCAAATTCAGGAGATGTAAGAAGCTAATTTGATTTTGTTCCAGGTTGAAGCAATTTATATTCCTAAAGAACAAACACATCTGGGGGCAGGGATTTAGCTCATTCTTTCCAGTATACGGCTGGTAAGTGCAAGGTCCTGAGTTCGACCCCTGATACCACATATCACAATTCTGGGTATGGTGGCTCACACCTGTAATACCAGCATTTGGGAAGCAGAAGCAGGAGGATTGCTGAGTTCGAGGCTTGCCTGGGCTACATAGTGAGTTTAGGGCCAGCCAGAACTACAAAACAAGACCCTGTCAAAAAAAAATCTGTAACTCCCATAATGTAATGTATATCATAAATAACTTCTTTAAAGTATCACCCTCCATGTTAGATAACCAAATGGGTATATGCTGTGCTTTCATATATGCTTTTTTTTTTTGCAGTACCTCGTATTGAATTCATGATCTTATGTTTACAAGGTAGGTGTGGTGCACTGAGTTAAATTCTAGGCCCTATATAAAGGTTTGTTTGAAGTCCCATATCTCTTAATGCTTAAAAACACTTCATTTTCACTACAGTAAAATACACAAAGTGTAGAAAAGAACCTTGGTTCATACATGGGGAAACTACACTATGTGGTCTTCTTAGAATTTTTAACATAGAAAAAAGAAGCATTTAATTCATGCCTTCATTTTTCTTCAATACTTAATAAAGTCACACTCAGGGTGATTTTTATTTTTTTACTTCACTAGGAAGTTTTGGACTCATGAGCACTATAATACTGATAAGGAAGAGAAAACGTAAAAAGCACCAACATGGGAATGTTGGCACATGATAGGTAACCCTAAAATGCTTGTCGAACACTGCATCAATTTCTTTATCAGGGTAGTTTCATTATTTCTTCCTTTGAAAGTCAATAGCTATAATAACTGAGAGAATCCCAGATGAAGTAGATTCCTTGCAGTTACATACGAGATTAACTGATACGAGACAAATTTTGTAATTTGGAGGCGGCATGAGCTATGGTCAGTTTGCTACCCTTTCATTAACCTCAAATTTCCTTCATTCTAAAATATTCTAAAAGTAATAGTACATCTGTCCATCCTACACTAAAATTAATACTGCTCTATGTTGTTATCATCAAGTAAGGAATGTCTGTAAACTTGGTTGGCAGCTCTTCTTCTGGTGCTAAAAAGACAAACGACTATAAACTGAACATTTCAGAGAATCACTTGTTCTCCCTCCTCGGCCCTGAGGCCCTCGCATGCCAGCCTGCTGTGTTTTTGGAGTGAAATGATTAACTAGTGATATGTGCACCCATGTTTACAGCAGCATAGCTTGTAACAGCTAAATCTCAGAGATAGCCAGAATGCCCATTGACTGGAGACTAGATAAAGATTTTTTTAATGAAATGGAGTATTACTCGGCCACAAAGAATGATACATTAGAGACATTTATAGCTAAATGGATGCACCTTGATTATCTGTTCTAATCTGCTGTGAATAAGGCACAAGGCATTAACTGGCCTCTTTTACTGGTATATTGTCCTTACAGGGCATCATGCATATTATATACTTGTGAAGGTTTAATCTTTCTAATTATTTGTAAATATAAATGGTATATAAAATATATTTTATATTTTTATATGTAGTTTATATTTTAAACATCTACAGAACTCTTAACCTATTATTATATATATTAAACATCTACAGAACAATCTATTATACACACATATACATATGTGTGTGTATATACACTGTTACATATATAACAGTAATGGCAAGACAATTTTCAAAAGGAAGATGTTTACCAGAGCTAAATTCATTATTAACTGGAATCACATTTCATTAATAGAAACGTAATTTATAAATGTTGTAATTGTAGACATTATTAGAAAAGAAATAATTCCATTGGCCAGAGAAACAACACAGGTCTAAAATGGCGCTGAAAATGTGACAGGCCAATTCAGGTTAGGCGAGGAGTGAAATGAGAAGTACTCTGAATTAATACATTTCCAGATCCGTGTCCACAAGGCCCATGCGCAGCTCTCCCTCACAGAGACGCGCCACTCCCTGTGCCCTGGGCTGGGCGGTGCTCCAGGGCTGCCACCTACATATCCGGGGACTGCTCGCTCTCTTGACAGAGCCTCACCTCTGATGGGCCGTAGGGGGTGGGGCATATTTGGGGACATGGCTGATTATGCTGCACACATTTTCACCATGCAATGACATGTCCAGGTACCCTCTCTACTTGATTTGTGAGCTCCTTTTATAGACAGGCAGAAAAATTATGGTTGCTGTGGGAATGTTTGTTCTCTTTGAGGGACTATCTTAGTTTTGGGGCAAAGTACCCAGGGGAGCTGGGCATGATTGAGTTTGAAGCCAGCCTGGGGCTGCAGTGAGTTCAAAATCTGTCTTAACTACATAATGAGACCCTTTCTCAATCCACCTCCCCCCCAAAAAAAACCCCAAGACCCCAAACCAAAACTGAAATGAAACCAAACCACGAAGAGGACGATGATGACAAGGACCACGATGATGACAACAACAGCAAACCCGGCAGAGACAGTGAGAAAATGTGTTCTGATCTTGAAGTCACAGTATCTGATGTTACAGGTACTGGATTGACACACAAATCACTTTGGTACTAAATTTTCAGCAAATTTCCAATGATTCACTTGAAATAAATAAGTAACATGGATCATCACTATCATTTATTTGAAAGGATATGATTTTAATTATTTGTAATATTATTTGAAAAAATACCTGCAGGTGTCGTTCTATAGATAAAAAAGTGAAACATTAAGTGGTTATTAACCATTTCTCCAGAAGAACCACTTGATCATCTGTAGAGGGTAGGAGCCTGATCTATTGCATTTAGTATTGTGGTTCTAGCTGCTAGCACACTGAGCTTTAGAAATCTTTAGTAAATACTGGTTGGATGAAAAAATAATAAAGGGAGTCCTCCGTGTTCTAATTAGAATCTCATGGCATCGCTGCTACACATGCACCAAACTGTGCGGCCAAAGCCAGTTCCTTATACCCAAACCCGAACATTCACCACCACTCCTCACACATGCTGACTGAAGGACAAAGTATTTGTTTTCTAGACTCTTTACCTGTGAAACATCATTTGGATGGATATTCTCCATCAATCAACATGTGTGAATTGGGTTATGAAGAAAAGTATGTGGACCACATAGGATCAAATTTATGGAGATCAGCAGAGCAAAAGTATTAGAAATCTATGCTTTAGAATGCATACAAGAAAGTAAGACTTGAAGGAATCTTGTTCAGCTGCATTCAAATACTGACTCCTATTCTGACTTCCTCCTCAGCATGACAAGTTCCAAAGGGCAGCCGCGAAGATGATTAGAGGGCTAGAAACAGGCCTGTGAAGGTACGTTCAACGAGCAGGGCCTATCTCCGTCAGAGCAGACGGGCAGGACGGGTGCCTCAGCACTGTCTTCCTGCACAGGAAGGACTACTTACTAGAGGATGCTGGCTGCCTGCTTACTGCTCTCCGGTGAGAGACAAGAGGGAAATGGGTTTAAAATGCCCATAAAGATTCAAATTTTTACTTTTTTTTTTTTTTTTTGAGACAGGGTCTCGCTTTGTAGTTCAGGCTAGCTCTGAGCTCACTATGTAGCCCAGGCAAGCCTCGAACTCAGCAGTCCTCCTGTCTCTGCCTCCCGAGTGCTGGGATGACAGGCGCGAGCCACCACGCCCGGCACAAGATTCAAATTTTTTTAAAAAAGTGCATAAAGAACTTAGATGAGGGGAAAGTAACACATCTCCTTTTTCAAACCAAATATTTGGCTCCCATGAAGGGAGTGAAATTTAGAAGGTTCTTGTCTAGGGTTAGACCAAGATTAGGAACTATAATGGGTCCCTTTAGGTGCTTATGTTCTTTCAAAATTATTGTTTTACATAAGCTCCTGTCAATACACTCAGTAGACGACGGTTCCACCGAATGACGGTTTAGCCACAAAAGCTTCGTCCGTCCAGATTTCTTTTAGTTTGATTTAGTCAACAGCAGCAACCTCCCCGCCACTGCTGTGCCCACGTGCGGATAGCGCTGACCCTGCAGAGGGGCTGGAGAGGACTCGAAGAGGGGGCAGCTCACAGAGGGGCGTACAAAAAGCCAGATGCGTAACCCGTGTGTGCGATCAGGGCTGGAGGGAAGGAGAGTACAGCTGCCAGGTCTGTGGAGGCCGCGCACTGGTCGGCGCTGCAGACTCGGGGCCCTGGGGAGGTCGGCCTGGGCGCTCTCGCTGGGAGCTCTCTCCTGGGCCCTGGGCCGGGAAGTGCAGGCACGCGAGTCCCTGCGCTAAAGCCAGCATCTGCGCGGCTGTGGCAGGGTCAGAATTTCCAGACCATCTTAAAGGGAAAGAGGAGAAAGTTTGGGAACGCTCAGCATGTGGCTTGGAACCTAATGCTTGTAAATGTGCCAGTGACCATGTTCTAATTTGTTTTGTAGCTATGAAGTCTCTGACTGGCTGCGCGGATGAAATCAAATGCATTTTTCCGCAGCTGGTATTTAGAAAAGTTTCTTGATAAATAGGAAAGTTGTTATCTTCTATTCATCGGCAGTAATTTTACCACTGCTAGGAGAGCTCAGGTGCTCAACAACATCGTTTTCTTATTCAGGCGAACGTTTCCAATCAGTCTGCATGTGGGACTTTTTTTTAAAAATCGTGAGCATAGTTAAAGGTGAGTTAAGGCCCTGGTGGAAACCTAAAGAGCATCAACGAATCTGAGCACTGCTCAGCTTTTGAATTGCTTTTTACTTCTCAGTTCTTTTAAATGGTTTTCTATGGCAAGAACATTTTTCTTAATTAGTCACAGCTAATTAGTGTTCTGGCATAGACAAGTAATCAGAAATGTCAGAGCTGCAAGGCTACATCTCCCTAATCCTTTGATAATAATTTAGCCTCCTGGGAGGGCCCCAAGCTGCGGTAAGTAGTGACTGACAATAAGGCAAAATTAGGTGGGCAGCAGACCATTAGGATAGAAAAATAAAAAGCACTACCAAATCCTGCTGAGCCCCATCAGGCAACTAACTGCACTGCCAGATGAGGTGCCTGTTTAAGCCTGTGTTGTTAATTAGCTGATTCTAGCAGACCTGCCACATATGTCCAGGTGCCTCATGCAAAGATGTGTATTTCTGGGAATGTGCCAAATGACAATTGTGTTCCACGATCACATTTCAAGAATCTAAGTAAGAAGTCTACATATTTCTTGAAGATTCTTTTGAATTATCAAAGAAATAAGATCAACAAGCTACAATACATTTTCTTGTTGAGTTTCTTTTAGGCAATTAGGCATGCTTATCTCAAGTTTCTCAGGTTTTAATTCAACAACAGCTTAGATTCAAATAAGGGACTCTGGCCTCTCTGAACGGCGTCTGGACTTGCCAAAGCTATTTTGGCATACCTCGTAAGTCAAAAGTAGATCCTTTTATAAATTCTTACACTTACAAATAATAACATTAAAATGAGGATTATTAACTCAAATGAACCAGACAGCTATAATTCTGTAATTTGAGAGGTTTTAAAGAGAAACAAACTTTGAGGGGGGTAAAAAAAAAAAAAAACTAAGGAGCAAGCTCTGTACAGCATTTCCTGAGGCAGGTGAGAAAATACAGAAAACAGGTTTGACTGTGAGTATCTTACAAGAGATCACACAACTTCAATGGGAGCGCAACACGGGTAGAACAGAGCAGGCATATACACACCTGACAACAACAGCAACAACACCCGTAGTTTGCAAAGCAATGCAATAAAGTAGCTAATTCCAGTGCTAAATCATGTGAGATGTGAACAGATGTGACTTCTAGAAGACACGTAGATTATCCAAACTCCTTGGGTTCTGTAGTATATCATTAGGTTATCAGAGCAGAAAATATAGCAGCATTTAGAGATAAATTATCCCAAGCAACTTCAAATACATCATTATATTTATTATGTAGCATTTTCTATTGATGGAAAAGGAAAATATTATTATAACACAGGGGTAATATTAGTATTTATTTTTGGGTGTTGACAGAAGAATTCATGGTTGGGTATAAGGGACCGACAGTGAATATTTATATTTGTGTACTTTTTATACAGAAACAAAACCCCAAAACAATACATATACTGTAGTGGTGATCTGTATTAATTTGATCTACAAACAAAACTGTAGTAATTTGAAAGGGGAGGATCAATTGAAAAGAAGAAAATTGCTGGTTTTAAAAACTGACATTTCGGGCCGGAGGGTTAGCTCAGTGGTTCCGGCACCTGCCTCGCAAGCGCAAGGTCCTGAGTTCGATCCCCGGTAACCACATATAATGCTGAGTGTGGAGACACGCCCACCAACAGTCAACACCGCATACCACAATGCCGGACGTGGTGGCTCACGCCTGTCATCCCAGCACTCGGGAGGCAGAGACAGGAGGATTGCTGAGTTCGCGGCGGCTTGCCTGGGCACCATAGTGAGCTCAGGGCCAGCCTGAACTACAAAAAGCGAGACCCTGTCTCAAAAAGCAAAATAAAAAAAAAAAAACTGACATTTCACATATAAGAGAATATGTCTATATAACAGAGTTGTAAGAAGTGTAAGAGGGCAAAGACAGTCTTCTATCTTAATGGGTTCTAGCCTGTATCACTAATAAAGAGGTCAGCGATAGACATATGACTGAAAAAGAACACTGTCACTTCTAAATACATCTGACCAAGGGTTCTGGGGATATTGTATCTAACCGTCACGCCCTTGCATGTTTTGTTGATTTTGACTATTTGTGAGAAAACAACAAACTAATACACTGAATTTGTTTTGAGACAGGGTCTCGCTTTGTAAATTCAGGCTGGCCCTGAGCTCACTATGGAGCCCAGGCAAGCCTCAAACTCAGCAATCCTCCTGTCTCTGCTTCCTGAGTGCTGGGATTACAGGAGTGAGCCACCACGCACAGCACTGTGATATGTGGTACTGATGGCTGGTGGGCGTGAGTCACCACGCCCAGCATTGTATGTGGTTACCGGGATCGAACTCAGGACCTTGCGCTTGTGCTTGTGAGGCAGGCGCCGGAACCACTGAGCTAAATCTCCGGTCCTACACTCAACTTTTAAGCAAGAGTAATGCTAATGTTATTGAAGATAAGTAAACATACATGAAAAGGCTTGGCTCATTTCTGGTCCAGAGACACAGGGGCACGTAAGTGCAAGATTTACACTTTTAGAAGCATACTTGGACTTTTAGAAGCATATTCACTTGTAATGTTCTCATTTTTTTTACAACAGCATAAATGAGCCCATTTATAAAGTTCAGGTCAATTTGCTCAAAATGTTTACTTTTGAGATTCTGTAGTAGTAAGTAAGGATTCTTTTCATAGAAAACCCTTAAAAATTAATCATTTATGCAACATCATTTGAATGAATATAACTGATTAACTAGCTTTTAAAGAATTACTTTTAATTTTACCAGTCATCATAACAGTATTTAAACAAATTTCATTGAGATGAAGCTTCTCAACAATTAAATATTTCATCAGTTTATGAGGATATTTAATCTGCATGATTTACCAATTAGATTCTGGACGCTGATATGTCTTCAGTAACATGGAATCTGTGACATGCCTGTTTCAAAGGGACTCAAGATGGACACTACTCAGTACATCTGTGTAGAGGACTGGAGACTTAGCAAGGTTAGCACAGCACTAATCTCAGAAAATGAGGTGTTTTAGTCGGCCCCTAATCTCCACTGCAATGTTCTTGGAAATGATGACAGAGGGTATTCTTGTGGAAACGTCAGTTCTGACTCTTAACACACCACTCTCCAGCCCAGAGAAACACGGCTCTCTGGGAATGCCCTGACTGACGTCTTTCCTGACATGTGTACACCTGTGGCTTGTGCACACGACCCGAGACCCAGAGGAGTACACACCCATTCTGCCTGGGAATGTGAAAATGCAAGTGAAGAATTAGAACATCTTTGTCACACTTTTATGTTGACGTTAGACCAGTTGAAGATGGTTCTGACTCGACAATACATTTAAGACTTTGTGGCAATCGTTTTTATGTTTAAAAAGGACTCTGGGCAAGAGAAATTGCCCACAAATCAGACTCCGCCCCACAATATACCTGATTTTTCCTACTTTAGGAGAATTACCCTTAGGTTTTTTTTCTCTTACCCAGACAGGACATTCTTATTAATTGAAAGGAAAAATATAACCAGAAGAATTTAAACTTAGTGTTATGTCTCAATAACTACTCGAGAGGCTGCAATATCTTGTTTTAACATCCTGGTCACCTGGGTTGGAGATTTAGCTCAGTGGTTGTGCCGTCTACCTCACGAGTGCTATGTCCGAAGTCATCCCCAGTACCACATACCACAATATTGGGCATGGTGGCTCATGCCTGTCTTCCCAGCACTTGGGAGGCAGAGGCAGGAGGATTTCTGAGTTCAAGACTTGCCGGAATAAACAAAATGTTACGAGGAACAACTAAGGTATTATATAGGCTCTTTCCTACTTATCTACTGCACTTGCTATTTCTTTTCAGCTGGGAGACCTTGTTTCCACTTGGCTATCACAAAAGAACTTAAGAATTGCTACCTTAAATCACAAAACTCCAAGCAACTGACTTCATTTCTGTCACTTGAGCTAAAAACTGATACAAAAAGAACTACTGGTTTAAAGCCTGGAAGTGTTCAGAAACCATCTGAATTTTCCAGCATTTTTGCTTATGTACACTGTAGTAACTGACCTGTGTCTGAAACAAATGATATTAGTTTTTGTTGCGGCACCCCCCTGGGGGGTTGGGTATGAGGGACTGAACCCACAAACTTGCACTTGCAAGGCAGGGGAAGTTGCCGAAAGGACATAACTTTTGAAAGTTATCCAGACAGCCCATGGCAGTTCTGTGGTTTAACTCAGGTTTCTGGATTCTCAGTTTTGTGCAGTTTACAAAGGACTATTTTATCATTTCAAATTTATAACTCTGAAGTATGGGCGATCCAGTGTGAACTTGGGTAAGTGGACTTTGAAGACACCGTTTCAAACTTGACATTTAAGTCACTTGTCTTTTCTTAGTGGAAGCTTCCTTAACTTAAAAAAGGACAAACCAGAGAAGATGGCCGGATGTTTGGGAACGATATAGGGAAGGCACCCAGCACACTTTCTGGTATAAAGAGGTGCTGAGGGAATAGCAGTGGTGATAACTAATAACGTCTGACAGTGTGAAGGATTAGAGAAGTATCTTCAACTCAGATATTTTTGTTAACAGCATGGAGCTGTCATCATTTACTCATAGTATTTGAAGTTATTTTTGTTTTAAGCAGAAAGTGTTTCACAACTCTAACTGTTTATAGGTTGAAAGAATTCCCTCACATAGGTTCTATTATTGCTCTTAACTTTACTATTTCAGGATCTGACAGAAAAGTCTGACTTATCCTACTTGTGGCTTTAAGATTATGTAGATTTTTCACTGTTTCCCTCGAAGTTCTCTGAGGTAAAGGAGGAAAATGTGCATCCACGGAGGCCGGAACATGAAGAGCTGCTTAAGCTCTACATGGAGAACACTACTGGTTGGTGCCCCAAGCTGTCCCAAAGCAATGGACACAATCTAGGGCAAGGGTCTTTCTTCTTTTTCCCCATCTGACAGCTCGAATATTTTAGAGTTATGGACATCATGAGGAATTAGGGAAAATCCCACAGACCTTTCAATAGCCTCTTCGAGGAAGAAGATTGTTTTAGAATATATACGTTCATTTTTAAAGGGTGTGGGCTAGGATCAATGACTTTTCTTGGGGGGGTACATGTATACAGTATATAATGAATACTTTTATTGTGGGGAGTTTGTACATATACATAATACATCTTAATTCTTTTTTACTCCCATTTCCCCCTTTCTTCTCCCTCTGACTCTTGTTCTCTTTTCCATTTGCAGGATCTATTTGCAGTTTTTTTTTTTGGGGGGGGGTAGGGTCTTGCCTTGTAGTTCAGGCTGGCTCTGAGCTCACGATGTAGTCCAGGCAAGTCTCGAACTCAGCAATCCTCCTGCCTCTGCCTCCTGAGTGCTGGGATTACAGGTGTGAGCCACCACGTCTGGCACTGTGGTATGTGGTATTGATTGCTGGTGGGCGTGAGTCTCCACACCCAGCATTGTATGTAGTTACCGGGGATTGAACTCAGGGCCTTGTGTTTACGAGGCAGGCTCTGGAACCACTGAGCTAAATCTCCAGTCCTATTTTCAGTTTTTATCAGTTCTCTTTTTTCCTCTCATCCCTTTTCTCTTCCCTTTCTCTCCCTCCAAGATAAATGTCTTGAGTAATTATTTTATATAAAATAGCGTTAGACATTGTAAGTAGATTTCTTCAAGGTAAATAGTATGACATTCTCTGAGTTAATCCCTAATATTGTACGACCAGAAATTGTGGCCACTGGTCCCTTCCTTATCTGAGTTGACACATAATAATGTGTGTGTGTGTGTGTGCATTTTCTTTCTGCATCTGAACTCAGAAGGACCAATTTACTTACTTATATAGGAAGTACCCTAATTAGAATAAAAGAAAGTTTGTCATGATGTGGAGGACAATTGTTCTGTTCAATTTTTATCTATAATAGGCTAGGGTTGCTAACAGCATATTTAGGGTTATTATTTTCAACTGTTTCTTGACACCTAACAATATTATTTTAGGCTCCAGCCAAGTAGATTTCCAATAATTATATAATGTCTCTCAGTAATGATCTGTTGCTTAAGATACACATTCTACTTTACCTTTCAACACATACTTGATAACCTCTCATTTAGTAACTGTAATTGAAGCAAATTCAGTCTTGGCTAATTAGGGCCTCTGTATCTCCTCATACATATTATTCTTTATGACATATCAATGGAATTAGGGTCTATTTTTATTTTTAATTAAAGTAACAGAAATGTGCAACTTAAAGTATTAGAATGTTTAAGGACATTACAATTATTTTACAAATAACAAGTCCAGTGTTTTACTGGGGATGTACAAAATGGCAAAACCTTCTGGACGGTAGTTTGGCAGCAAACCCATAGCTGTACTGGACACTCAGGTATCAGAAGAAAAGAACTAATAACCCAGACACTAAACCGGACATTATTTGAATGTTGGCCTTCTTGGAAGCAATTTAATCTGTTTCTTTTGTCACTGTTGCTGCATATATGTTCTTAAAAAAGTTCACAGCGGAGGAAGAGTTTAAGTGGGGTGAAAAAATTCTCCCTTTGTTATGAACTGACCGCAAGAATGGTTAAATTTGGTAGCTCAGTGAGAGGTCCTCCAGACAAAGACATGGAGATGCTAAGAAGACACCCTCTTCCATTTCCACCCCCCAACAAACCTATCTCGAAGGGTCTTTTTCCAGGATTGCTCTAGCTTATTTTCACTGTAGAGTATGTGTGTTAGCTATACTAGGAGGAAATATAATAGTAATAGCATCAACCCAACTTCCATTTCTATTCAGCATTTTTGAAAATCACTATATAAGCAAAAAAGTAAAAGAGAACTTGGAAATGAAACATATGCTTACAGAGCAATAGCAAATGGAAGAAGTTGCTAATATGGTTTCAGTATTTTGTAAAAGAGCCAGCTGGATGGATGGTAATTTTTCTACTCCTGCAGGGCATCAAAGCTTTTAAGAAATCATTCTTTTCACACATATTAACACTTTGCTTATTAAAACAGGTGATACTTTTATTGTAAAATGGCCAGGGTAGAGGCTGGAAACAAAAAGTCAGGAAGAAAAGATGCGTTTTGACCGCCCAACCTGACAGAACATTGAACACTGACAGGACAGAGCGCGGCGGGGACGGTGACGTACAGGACCTTCTGTAACCGCCACAGCTGAAGTGTCACCAGAAAGCCCGTGAATTGCTGTTATGAAAACATTTGCGCTAACTTGCATAATTAAATGAAACTGCCAGAGAAGCATTTCTAGAGTGCAGAGAAGACATGCAAAAATAAATACACTTCGAAGCAAATGCTCTATTTCAGAATGAGCACTGTGGTGAGTTAGGAAAAGTTTCTCTCAAGCAGAGCGCCGTTTCGGCGAATGGACTGTTAGTAACTGCGAGTGAATGACAACCTTGTTATTTAAATTGACTGCTCCCTTAGTTACTTCTGTAGATACTCAATAAACCAGACTTGATAACAATCAAGGTGTCTCAAACCACAATCCCCCAGAGAGCCTTGCCGTGCTTGAGGGAAGACTGTAGTATGGCTAAAACTTTAGTATATTTTCCAGCACATACCAGTACTTTAGAGATGAAAATGTTCAATCAAGTGCAGAAGAGATAGTTGGTTTTCCTGGAGTGTGTTTCTTTGTTTAGCTGAAGAATATATTGACTCACAAAAAACTTCTACAGTAGGAAACAAATTCATTACCACATGTTCTGTTTATGGAACGCAATGAAAGCAAGGAAAATGAAGCCGCACACAATGGTAAACTGATTACCATTGTGCTTGTTAAAACTAACCTCCAAAGGTTGTTGAGACTCTCATTGTAAAGGTGACAGTTTTCATGCAGAAGAGGAAGCTAATTAAGGCTTCTATCAGCAGTCAAGGAAATATAAAAATTATCCATATTAGCTGCATAGAAGAAAAGCATCAAGGACAGTCCTCTGCTTAGCAAACATCTCATCAAAATGCAACTTTTCTCTTTGCAGGACATCTTTGACACAGGCGTATCTTGCCAGAGTAACTACTTACATCAAACAGCTTTTCTATGTACATTTCTTCATTGACCTTTTCTCGAAGAATATCCTGGTTTTGTCGAACAAACATAATATAGGTGTCTGCCAGATCCATTCCTGGTTTCTGTTGTGAGGGAAAAGCACAAGGAATAAAATATCAGATCTCCTTTGGCAAATTATGATTGAATTATTTCCTTAAATGTAATTTTGAAAATTGCTCTAGTAAAATATGCCAGAGACTAAACCAAAACAAGAACCTTTAATAAATTCCATAATTATGTTTGATAATCACTTTTTTTTTGAGACAGGATCTCGCTTTGTAGTTCAGGCTGGCCCTGAGCTCACTATGTAGCCCAGGCAAGCCTCAAACTCAGCAATCCTCCTGTCTCTGTCTCCCGAGTGCTGGGATTACAGGCGTGAGCCACCACGCCTGACACTGTGGTATGTGGTATTGTTTGCTGGTGGTCGTGACTCACCAAGCCCAGCATTGTATGTGGTTATTGGGATCGAACTCAGGACCTTGCGTTTGCGAGGCAGGCGCTGGAACCACTGAGCTAAATCTCCGGGCCTCGATAATCACTTTTTGAGGTCATATTTATTATTTAAAATACAAACAAAATCTCCTCAGTAATTACTGTAAATGGCATTAGAAAGAAATAAGCCTGGAGGGCATGGTGGTACACACTTGTAATCCCAGCCACTTGAGAAACTGAGATAGGAGGATTGAAAGTTCACCAGCCTGGGCAGCATAGCAAGATCTTGTCTCAAAACAAAAATTAAAAAAGTGTTGGGGATATAGTTCAGTGATGCAGTACTCCTGGGAGCGATTCCAGCTATGGGAAGGGTGGGATAAAAAAGATTTAGTATTTTATGAAGTAAAACATAAAACATGTTGTGTATTACCGACTGCTTTTACTTATTATTTATACATACTATCTTAATGATTTAGTTCAGATATGCAATGAGAACATCAATGGAGGTGAATTATTTAACTTTCTAAAATTACCTAACATTAGCTAGCACTAGATGATATAATAAAGCTATGTTCTCATGTTAGAGGAGGTGTGAGAGTTAACATTGTTTTCCTTTGCTGTAGACCAGCAAATTAGTACTAGAAAGGGATAAAATTCTAAATGGCTGCTGTTCCTTCACAATTTATGTTTTTTTTTTGAATTTCACAAGGCATGACTAGCTAATGAAAACAAATTTTTTCTTCATCAACATCTGGGGTTAATTCCTACTTTGTATTGTTATTTGATTAGAATATGTTAGAACAAAATAGTAGAAGTGATGCCCAAACAGGGTAGCTTTGCATCATTTCATGTCTGTACCATGCACCTGTAACCCTCCATCAGCCTCATCTACAAAAGCAAATATAAAAAAATTAGATGAAAGAGAACATAAATCAATTAACTATTGCTGCCTATGGAAAAACAGCTCAAGCTATACATCTGAGTGAGGCAAGCGCAGTGGTAACACCCTCTTAAAGGACGAAGTACATGCCACGTTTGTTTGGTGGAGGAGGGAAATATTTTATAAATCATCACAAAATTGGCATCTGTTAACCAATGTGTGGTATAAGCAATGAGCTACAATGCTTATGGCATTTATAAATGTGTTTGATTTTCTGTTAGGTAGTTATTTCTTCAGGTAAGGATCACTATAATTTATTTTTATATTCAGTCTAAATTTATACACCATATAAATTCAAGGACTTTTTATATTGTAAAGTATAACAAAATTAGTTAAAATTTAAAATAACTTCGTATATAAATGTTCTTGTCTCTCCTTCAAAAATATCCATAATTATATATATGTGTATGTGTGTGTGTGTATATATATATATATATATATAGATAGATATAGATATTATACATTATACATGAACTATATCCCCAGCCCTTTTTTAAATTTTTGTTTTGAGACAAGATCTTGCTATGCTGTCCAGACTGGTGAACTTGCAATCCTCCTACCTCAGTTTCTCAAGTGGCTGGGATAAGTATGTACCACCATGCTCTCCAGTTTTATATCTTTCTAATACTATATACAGCAATTACTGAGATTATATTTTAAATAATAAATATGACCTCAAAGACTGATCATAATTATGGAATTCATTAAAGGTTATTTTGACTTAGTCCCTGCATATTTATATGTATATATATGTGTATACACACACACACACACATATATGGAAGCAATTTAACCAATTCACTACCTATTTTTCTACAAAATTCTTATAACCAGGATTTAAAAGTTTAAGTAACTATAAGGAGAAAAAATGTGGGGTTTTTTGGGGGGGATGGAAGAGTTATACATCAATTTTTCAAATGAAAAGGCAGGCTAAATAATACAAATTACTGGTATTGATATTTGAGGGGGTTAACTAACCTATAAGACAAATCTCTCTCTCAGTGCCTCTGAAACTTTGTCAAAACACTGAAAATGAGAACATTTAGAAAATATCCTGCCACAGGATGAAAATGACATGAGGACAATGTTCTACAGTTAATAGCAAGTTATCTCAGCATCTGAGTTTCAGGCAGGTGCCTGGAAATGAGATGATATGATACATATAATATGAAGGGACCGAGTACAGCCACACTATGAAGGGGGGACAGCCAGAAGCTTGCTTTTCTATTTCTCCCCACCCAACTTGTGTTTTATTTCTGCTTTTCAAAGGAAAACTATGCTTGGAAATTTAGACCACTCAGTCACTTGACCCATCAGACTCAGTGGAAAGGAAATTCTGGCCAGGAAGAGCAGGGAATAAAGACTTTATACACTTGCCATAGACAAAAGGCAATTTTTTTCTATTTCCTTGATCAAGATAATTCAGATAACACGAAACATTTTCCAGGAAGAGTTTATCTTTTATCACCAAACCCCAACAAATACTTTATAGTTTAATCCTAAAAGAAAGCTAAGTGTTACTTACTGTTGGCTGACTCATGGGACAAAATACTGAGATATGTAAATTGGGAATTTTATAACTTTCTAAGGACACACAAGTGTCTGGTTGGAGAAGTGAAATAAAGCTCATGTAAAAGTGTGTTCCAGCAATTAAGTGTTCCTTTTCTTCTGCTTGAAACCGCATATTCTTTTCTTTTAGCAAATGAAGATCTATTTGCCTGGAAAAAAAACCCTAGAATTCTTACATTCCTCATTAGCATTATTTCGTCCTTTATCTTTGAGTTGTTTACGTATTCTTGAAACTGTGACATATGGGAATTTCACACCTAGTGAATATATTTTCATGTAGCTCGTGGCATGAGACTATAATCATTAAAAGAATATACACAAGTAAGAGTAACTGCAACAGCTGGTGACATTTACCAATTAGAATTATAGTTCTTGGAAACACTTTATCCTTCAATTGGTGCATGAAGGGTAATTATCTCTGATAAATTGCTGAAAAAGATGTAATTTTCCTTTTAAACAGTTTCTACGTACAGTACAAATGTGTTTGGATAGAAGACATTATCACTGGTTCAGTGCTCCTCTGTGCTAGGACTCCTGTTTTATGGCAGAATTTACACACTTTGAAAGTCCCTGCATCTCATTCCGCCACTAAATATTTATTAGGAAAGGAAGTGTACTGAAGAAAGAACCAAACTAGGCACAGAACTAAGTTTCAGGGCGTATTTTGAAGTGTAAACAAAGAACGCATGTGATTACAGTGTGGAAATGAAATCTATAGTGACAAGTCCTATCACAGTGTGGAAATAAAATAAAATATATTGCTACCAGTCCTATTCAAGAGGGGCGACCTGTGGATCTTCAGCAATGGTAGATCTGGATGAGATTTTTATCAAGAATATTGTATCCTAGAGAATTATATTTAGAAATCTATTCTAAATTGGTAATTAAATTATACCTTCTTTAATGAATATGAGAAAATAACAATTAAAAACCACAAAGCCGACACTCTCACATCTTAAATACCATTTATGGACAGTAAATGATTTCTTTTCATGCTCTCATTTAAACCTCTGAGATCTTCAGTTCACTAAGAACTAATGTCTCCATCTTTTTATTAACATAATCATCTCCAGATCAAAAGGGGAGTTTCCCAATTACTTCAAATTTGACCAGAAAGGAACAGATCTGGGCTGAGTTCTAGTAAAGAGACAGAAAAATCTAAAACATGCTGCCCTGAGCAGAGAGAAACCAATCACTAGGGAAGGTAACGAAGGATGGAAAGGCGAGGCCTCTGACACCGGCTGGATGAGTAACTGAATACCGCGGCAGTGAGGGAGTGAGGTAAAGGTGTAGACTCCAGCAATTTTGTTCAAGCGTTAATTGCTAGTTAACCTAGCAAGATGTACATGCTGCTTAAAGAGAGAGAGAAAAAATTCCTTGTTAATTATATGCTGCAAACGCTCTTACTTCCTGCTGCTGCACCTAATCCCACAGGTGCGAGTCTCTGCTTCCCCTTTCACGGGGAGGTGGGTGCAGGCTGCAGTCATTTTTCACACCAACAGATTTCGATACAGAAGAAGCCGCTTAACCTGCCACGGGAGGTTAACAATATACTGCACAAACACTGTCACGGTGTCTGTTTAACGAGGAGACAAACTTTTAAATATATTATTCTAGTCTCAAGAATTAACAAGAAGCTACAGCACAATGGACTCAATTTTAAAGTGCCCTTCTCAGAATGTAGAAGAACTTGCCTTTAAGAAACAAGAGTGAGTCCGTAATCTCCTGACCCCTGATGATGGGAGAGCTTCACAAATGACATACATGCATCTCTTATTCATTACCACTTAAAAAGTAGGCTTAGTGAGATATCCGGCCACATCTCCTATATTTGAAATTGTTATGGGAGTATTTTGTAGTTTAGCTAAGATTCATTTCTAGTTTATCAAAGATCAAGAGGGAACAAAGAACACAAGTTCACAAACACATAATTGATCCCAGACATTGAAAAGAACCGTGTTCTCACTGTTTAATATATCTTTTATTACTTTGGCATTTATATACCAGTTTCGATGTTTTTGCATTTGAGTAAAAATGTTCTAAGGAGTCAGAAACTAAAAAAAAAAAAAAAAAAAAGTTTTAAATATACCAGTGATGATTACATTGTAAAAATCCAAATATATTTATTAAATTTTCTACCAGGGAGGAGTACATATTATATACTATATATTATATTAAATATATTATATATTACATACATGCAGAAAGCCAAAAGGAATTACACAGAGTTGAATTTTTCAAATCAAAGACTTATGGTAACACTTAAAGTCTGATGAGAAGAGAAACAGTTCTTAAAAAAGGGTAGAAGGGAAGAAATTTAAACAATGAAATTTTTAAAAAATAGGAATTTTTCAAAAAAAATTTTTAAGGAAAGTTTATCAGTTTTAAAGCAGTGAAGGACAACAGTTGTCATTCAAAAACAATTCCAAACTATGATTCCTAATACATGGTGGTCACAAATTACCTGTTTGTTAAATTTAACAGTATTCAAAATTCTTTTAACATTGCGATATACTTGTTTTGAGAGGCAGGGCGATCTGAGTTAAAGAGGATGGCATTTCCTTTTGAAAACATCTTTGCAGTGTACGATGTGTGCTTTACGTAAGCACATTTCAATTAGCCCTTCCGTGGAAAGAGAGAGGGCCCATCACTCCAGCATTCTTGCCCTAGACTGAGTCTCTGGGTCCTGAGCACTCTTTACTAGAAATCTTTCTGTAATGCTCTGGGTGTATCTGATAATGGAATCTGATGTATCTGGTAACCAGGATCGGATGTAATTAACGCTCCTATAAATTGACTTTCAAATGAATGCCTACTATTCTGTCCTCTGCAGAGTCTAGACACCGTAGTTCCAAGCGTTTGTGGCCTCAAACATTTTTGTATCTGTGGGGAAAATCTTTCCAAAGGGGAGCTTATTTTAAATATTAAAAGGAATCCTGGCAGTTTACAACAGTGACCTGAAATACTTCAGGGAAGGAAACAGGCCTCTTTTCACTGAGGCTTCTGAGCCCATTATGCTTCTTCTCTTTAGGACTAGGATCAGCTAACATCTGTCTCACTATTTCTGATCTGTGGTAAGGATGACGAACATCTTGACCTGAGGACTAGTTGCTGCTACGGCGGCACCAAGCGGGGAGTGAGCTATATCACGTACGCCTCACCCCACATGTGTAGGGGTATCAGTCATGACCAAGTCATTAAATCTGTCCGGTTAAGTGCTTTTCATTAACCTTTTCCTCGACCACCCACGTGAGGATTTGAAGAAGTGAAGGCAAAACGCCTGAATCGTATTTCATTTTGAGAGTTCGGTGTCAGAAGGAGGGCCGAGACTGGCTTACTCGGCGAAGGGACCCTCCTGTGTTGGAGGAAGGGAGGCCTGAGCGCCCTGCCAGGGCAGAAGCAGCGGGCAGCGGCCCTGGGGTGAGAAAGAAGAGCCCCGAGGGCAGGTCCTGGGGGTCAGGGGGGAGAAGTAAGCGCGGCACACGACCCCACCCCCGCTTGTTTCTCTCATGACAAGACTGAATCTGGTCCCCGTGTGTGCCTCCCTCTCCCCAGCCGACTGGGCCCCAGGGGGCAGGAGCTCCGTTCCCGAGCTCTGCAGAGCTCTCGCCGTGACGTGAAACCGAGAGCAGTCGGAGGCCTTCCCCGAGCCGTTCACCGGGTCGGAAGCAGGTAAGCGAAGGAGCAACGCCAGGAACATCAGCGAGCTGACCGACCGTAGCTTTTAACAACACTGACAAACGCGAAGAGCTTACTGCTCTGACATGGAGGGGAGCATACATGAAAGCAGCCTTTTATACTGTGAATAGTATCTTTTAGTTTGGAAGCTTGTTGCCTTCTGAAATTGGGCTGGAGTGTGCAGGAGAATGCACGGCAGCAGGAAGCATCAGCCCGAAGAGAAGCAGCGAGGACACTGATACCCATCGTGCTCCGTACCGTTTTCGGCGCCGCGCAGGTGAGGAGACGGGAGTCGCGGGCCAGGCGGCACACACAGGGCAGAGGAGGGACCTGAACTTGGGTCCTGGGCTTCATTCCAAGTCTTTCTGGCATAGACTTGTGTGCAAGTTATACACGTGAATATTTCAGTGGGGAATTGAAAGATTAGAAATTCTTCACAAGTATCATAAAAAAGAATATTTGAAAGAATTACTAATGAAGATTAGAGAACTCATATTAAAGTTGGCTATCTTGGCTTTTGGACTTTTTCTTTCTTCTGGTTAGAGTAACAGCGTTTTTTTTTTTTTTTTTTTCCCTTGAGTTATTTCCAGATAAGGGACCAACACTCTATGACGAGACTTTTAACTGTCCTGGCTTTCTACAGGAGGAAATAAATGATAAATTGTTTTAAAATGAACTGTATGTACATCCACAATAATATAGATGTGATCAAAAGTATTTCTAGAATCGAGACACTAGACTTCAGTATAATCAAGAATAATATGTGATAAAGATACTTATCAAGCACTAATTCCACTTTAGGAACCAGGAAATGTGATTTTTCACCATAAGCCTGAGACAGGTACACTGACGTCTACAGTCAGTAGATAAAGGAATTGGTGTTCAAGGTCTTGCAGCTAATAAAGAGATGGAGCAAAGACTCAAACACAGGGGTCTGGCTCTCCAGCTGCTCTGGAACCCTTCCTGTGCAGCTCTCCAGGTCCACCCTCCCGGATTTAAAGCAATTCAATTCCCCCACGTTATTGTTTTGCAGAGTCTTTCACACAATTTTAAATACACGTTGCTTTCCGGTATATCTTACCAATCTTGTACGTACGCAAATTTTGGTTCTGTTATAGTATGATACTTCGGCCCTACTGAACTATTGGCTTTTGCCTACTGTACCTGTGAACATTTTCATCCTGGTCCTGTGTTTAGCAAAATGGCTAAACCTGTCAGGCTTGTGTTTTCTGCTAAAATATTGTTGCTACAGAGTCACTTAGTCCAGGTCCTGAGCTTTTATTATTTTTTAATTGAATTTTTAATTTCCTAAACAGAAATAAATTCTAGAATCTCATGCTTCTTGGCGAAAGAATTCTTTTTAATTGAATTCTTTATTGATACCTTTTTTTTTTTTTTTTTGAGGCAGGGTCTCGCTTTGTAGTTCAGGCTGGCTCTGAGCTCACTATGTAGCCCAGGCAAGCCTCGAACTCAGCAATCCTCCTGTCTCTGCCTCCTGAGTGCTGGGATGACAGGCGTGAGCCACCACGCCTGGCAATTGGTACCTTTTATATACAGCTCACCATCACACTCAACACTAGGGAATTTGTACCAGTATATGACACGAGTTCTCATTTTTACGCATATCCCTATCCACCCCACAATCCCCCACCCCTGGGCTTTTTTTTTTTTTTTTAATTATTAGCCCACATTTGCAGTATGAAATGGTACCTTTACCCCTGAGAATCAGGACCTTTAACTATTACATCTTGGTCTTTTTACTCCCCCTTTCCCTCCTCTCCTCCTGTCTTCCCCGTTTCCAGAATCCCTATCTTGACCAAATTCATCTTCCTTTTCCTATCAACTCTCTTTTATTTTGCTGTTTGAATTATTTATGCTTTGGTTTTTTCACTTAAATCATGCCACATTTAACATTCCTTATTTGATTTACCTTGCCTGGCATTATGGACTCAAGGTGTATCTGTTTTCCTACAACAGACTCCCATTTCTCCTTCTTTATGGTTGAACAGTGCTAAAGATCTTTAAAATACATCTAAGTTCTTCATCAAAATCCGCACTCCTATCCCCTGTATCTTTCCGACAGAAGTCTTCCGAACATGGCTACGGAATCAGGACTCCATGTATGAACTATCCCGAAGGGCTCCTCTCGCAAAGGACGAGAGGGAGAACTATCCCAAAGGGCTCCTCTCAGAAGGACGGCGTGGGATACTGACCAGCTCTTTCGCCAAGAAGCATGAGATTCTAGAATTTATTTCTGTTTAGGAATATCCTGATGCTTATTCCTTTTATTAAGTTTTTTTTAAATAAAGAAGTATCATGAAAACTATATATTATGGCACACAGAAACACAAGATTAGGTGTGTAACATTCTATATTTAAATGGTTTGCTTTTAGTCATTTTCTGTTGTTAATTTTTATATAATTTCAGTTGTGTTATAATAATTCTGCATGTTTCAGGCACATGCATTTCTCCTTTTAATTCCATATGTAATTTTCACTTTATCACATCAATGTATCTATTTATTGTATTTATTTGCTTTTAAAATAACTTCTAAGTGACAATCTCACAAAAAGGCCTTTTCCTCTTTGCCACAGAATTATTTCTAGCTTTTTATCTTCTCATCATCTTATAAAGGACATTTTTGGGCTTTGTCATCTCATGGATGGATTTGTTTAGACACCAAGATGTCACACAGAGACAGAGCGCCACAGTTAGAAGAACTGATGCTGCTTACATAACTAACTGGTCCCATTTATAAATGACTACACGGAGGTCACCTAGATGAAACAGAACCCAAGGCCAGGCAGTTAATCCAGAGAATTACATAAGAGGAGTAGAAACTCAGCTAAGTCCTCTGCCAGTGCTAATTTATTTTTTAAAAATTGTTATTTTATTTTTATTTTTTGGTGGTACTGGGGATCGAACTTGGGCCCTTGTGCTTCCAAGATAGGCCTGGTACTACTTGAACTAAATCCCCAGCCCCAGTGCTAATTTTTTTTTTTTTTGCTTTTTGAGACAGGGTCTCGCTTTGTAGTTCAGGCTGGCCCTGAGCTCACTATGGTGCCCAGGCAAGCCGCCGTGAACTCAGCAATCCTCTTGTCTCTGCCTCCCGAGTGCTGGGATTACAGGCGTGAGCCACCACGTCCGGCATTCAGTGCTAATTTTTTTAAGAGACACAGTTTTGCTATGGTTGCCCAAGCTGACTTTGAACTTGTGACTCTCCAATGCTTTTTCAAAAATAAAATTTTAATTTTAGAATCATTTTATATTTATAGAAAAATTATGCAAATGTTATAGTCTTCCTCACATCGAATTTTCCCTGTTATTACAACCTTTCATTAGTATGGTACATTTGTTATACACAGTATACCTATATGTTGATACATTATTACTAACTGAAATCTATGCTTTATTCAGATTTTCTTAGGTTTTACCTAATATCCTTTTCCTGTTCCATGGTCTCATCTAGACACATTTCAGCCACTATGTCTCCATGGATCCTCTTGACTGTCCGTTTCCCCCACTCTCCTGGTTTGGGATGACCTTTAGGGTTGTGAGATTTACTGTCAGATATTTTGTCACATATCCTCTGTTGAGATGTGTCTAACTTTTTTCAGGATTAGATGAGATTTATAGGTTTTCTGGTGGGAGGTCACAAGCAAAATAGCATATTCACTGTGTCAGATCAAGAATAAATATCAACATGGTTTATCCCTGTTCGTGTCGATCTTAACCCACTGACCTGGGAAGAATTTGTCAGGTGTCTTCAGTGTGAAGGTATTTTACTCGCTCCAGATTCCTTTCATTCAGAGCTCTCTGGAAGGAAGCTGCTACGTGCAGCTCAAGTTTAGCAAGTCAGAAGGTTTGTTCCACTTTCTTTTTTTTTTTTTTTTTTTTTGAGACAGGGTCTCACTTTGTAGTTCTGGCTGGCTCTGAGCTCACTATGTAGCCCAGGCAAGCCTCGAACTCAGCAATCCTCCTGTCTCTGCCTCCCGAGTGCTGGGTGTTCCACATTCTTGATCAAATGTCTACATACATCATTCAGAATTCTTAGGTAGTAAAGATTTTTCTCCCTATTCCTAAATTCAATCACTTATTTATATCAGATGGGATCATGGATATTCATTCTTTAGGTTATAATTCAATTATTACAGCTTAAGCCATGGAGAATTCTTTCAGGCTTCTGCATCCTTCTGATATAATATGTTCACTGCATCACTGTGGCATTGGTAAACACTGCCTTCCTTTCTGTCAGTACTGATCTTTTGATTTTAGATACACTGAAACCTTCCAAAGACATTCCATAGAAAGGCAGTCTCGTCCAGAGCCTCTTAATTTAAAGTGTGAATCGATGACTGCAGTGGCAATAATACCAGCGACAAAATGCAAGTATAAATTCTGAAAGTAAGAGCTGTCTACAGTGACACCCCAGGCTGGCCAGGCTCAGACACTGACATTCAGAACAATAACCCAGATAAGTGAAGTGCCTTATATACGAAGAGGTGACTTAGATTTCATTTACCTTTAAACTTAAAGGGGTTGTTCAGTGCTCTTGTTCATTAACAATATGTACACATGCCAAACATATAAGGCCTTGATCATATATATACATATATATATGTATATACACATACATATACATGTGTATATACATGTGTATATACATCTATATATACATACATATACGTGTGTATATACATGTGTATATACATCTATATATGTGTATATATATGTATATGAGAAAGCAGAATATAAAGCAAAGGTTATGATGATTAGTTTAATAGAGCTGCAATAACTTCTTGGTTATATTTATCATATGAATTTTTTCATCATAGCTAATTAGGTTTCACAGCAGCTTAATTTTACTCATGGCATCTTAATTTTTGAACAAATTGACAGATCTTGATTTATTTCTCAAGAATTATGAGAAAAAGCAAATGTTTAAGAGACTTTTGTACAACTTCTGTATGTAGAAAATGAGATCTTTAATTAGTTCATTTTCATTGTTGATTTTTTTTTTTTTGAGACAGGATCTAACATTGTAGTGCTGGCTGGCCTTGAACTCACTGCATGGCAAAGGCTGGTCTTGAACTTGTGAAGATCTTCCTGCTTCAGGCTCGAGAGTGCTGGTATTACAGGTGTGCATCACCATGCCCAGCTTTATTTTAATTCTTAAAGAAACCTGTTACAGCTTTAATCTGAAGGGAGAGGAGAGAAAGGACCTTTTCTAGAGGTTGAGGCATTTTCAATACCACTTTTAAAAGTTCTATAACTTTCTCTGCAACTCTGGTTTCATGATCTCATGATGAAATAATCTCTTTTCCAGCTCCTGAGTTACAAGGGAAACAGTGCACTGAAATCATGTTGCCAACCTTTGTTACGAGAGTCAGTGCTGCTTAAGGAAAATAAACACCTCCCTGAGGGATGATACGGTTTAAAGATGTGACATAAACCTGTCAGGAATTATAATTACTTAAAATGAGAGAGAGGGAAAGAAAGGGGGTATAGGGGAAGAGTGTGAGAATTACATATAGTTTGCAATGGAAGACAAAAGTACTTACAGGAACATCAACATATTTTGCCGCTGCTTTCACCTTAAATTGGAAAGAGATAACTGTGAGAATTTTATTTTTAATTGCTATGTAGCTACTATGATAACAATTAAGAGACAGCAAAAAAGAATTTATTCAAATACTTACAGTGAATGACAGAATGGATGAAAAGAAAGAGCCTTCATCATACCTTGACAGCTTGGACAACACGCCTTCCAACACTGAAACAAACTACAATATGGTTTGTAGTGAGTATTTAAAATGTTTCTGTGCATACAGTTGTATTGCAGAATTAGCAATTCCTGACCCAACTTTTCAAAGGCATAAAAGTCCACAGCGAATAAGCTGCCAGCTGAGGTCAGCAGGATTTGCCGTATTTACTCTTTCATTCTGAACATAAACTCCAAGACCCCTTCCCACCGTGGAAATAATACACAAATTAAAAATGCAAAAATAGTGGTCTAGTCACCCTAATGTGAGATCATGTGAACCATTGCAAAATAATCTTAGGTTCCTGAGATAATTTCCTAAGGTAGTTTTCAACTTCAGTATGGATGCTTGAACACAATGACAGTCAAGTTTACCTCAGATTCCTTTCCACCAAATACTACTTCATCATCTCTTAGCTTTTCCTATATCTACCCAGATGGTTGAATTAAGAAAAAAAAAACAAGATAATGAAAGGGAGGTATAGCAGTCATGGCCTTATAGCACCAACCAAACTAAGGAATATTAACAAGCATTTATCAAGCACACATAACTAAGACGTTTAAGGGCCATCCCTCCCTTCAGCAGCTTACACAGCAGTTTGAAGCTCAAATATACATACATAGTGCTGCATACAGTGGAAAGTACAGTGGGCTTAGGGTCTGGATCCTGATTCCATCACCAAGCACGGTATGTTTGTTTGTTTTGTGGTACTGGGAAGTGAATTCAGGACCTTGTGCTTGTAAGGCAGGTGCTGGAACCACTTAGCTAAATTCTTGGCCCTTTATGTGGGTTCAGTCTGATCACTGTACATCTCAGACCTCAGTTCTTCTATGAATCAAATATGTGTGTTGGGGGGCACAGGGAGAATAAGTAAAATTCTAATTGCTATCAAGTGTTTTGCATTTCTATAATTTTTATTTCCATAAAATTAAAAATTCTAGTGATAATAAAAATATAGAAAAAAACTGTAAATGTAGAAAGTTTTACTTTATTGAAAAGCAGGTAAAATAAAAATGTGAAAAATTTTACTTTACCAAGTAGAAACAATGTCTGGCATGAAGATTAACGGAGAGGAGAAACTAATAATACACAGCGCTACATATTTCCTGTAAAGAACTAAAATAATACGTACTATTGACAAATTATACATTCCCAATGGGAAAATACTGACAAGGTTTTTTAAATATGAAAAGACAAATTAACGCAGCCTGTTTTTTGTGCACATAGCAGCTTCTTCAACAAAGTGATAATGGTTCCAGGGATACAGCTTATTGGTCTCGGATGAGCATGGTCTCCCTGTGAGGACTCAGCAGACAATCTTTTCTCTATGGCTGGTCAATTACTGCAAAATAGTTTATGTAAAAGAAACAAAATCTTCCCTACTGGTTTCTTCATCACTTCGTTTGTGACATGATGTAAGAACACAGAAACAAAATCATGCAAACTGCTCACTGAAGTTTTATTTTTAGAGAATTATGTTTAGCTGGAGTGTTATCCTAAGGGATCTAAACAGCAAAAAAGACCCCATAAAATTATAAGTTGCTCACAACTCAAAGTGAATTTAATACTTTTTTCTGCCTATTAGGAATCACAACTTACCAATCACAACTGCCTAACTCAACTTGATGTGGTTTGCAAGGACCCAGAAGACCAATACTCAAGGGCTCTGTCTGGCCAGGGGAAGGGAATTCCAGACTTAATGGCCCTCTGTGGAAAATGCCTCATCTCTTTTAACTCAACTCTACAGAGTAAGTGTGTATTGGGTAATCTCACTTGCCACAAGGAGAGCGATGATTGCTATGGAAACCAGACAACCTGAGGCACTGAAGGCACAAGAAAAACACCTATTTCTTGGTGCCTTCATTGGGTCTCTGTGTACACATGTGAATGGTACAGAGAGAAAGCAAGGTAGAGACCAGAGTCCTGTGTTCAGATTTAGAAGATCATGTATATGGTCAAGTTATAGATCTGTCCCTGTCTGGCTCTAGGATAACGTCAAATCATCTTTCTTGTCTTCCCTTATTATAGTCATCAGCAAAATGGGGAAAGTGAATAGATCTTGCTCACCTTAGCAGAATGGTGTGAAGAACAGTGGAGATAATTTATGTGAAAAGTCACGGCATTAAAGGGATATAAAGATTTAATGTTATGATTAAATCACTATCCATTATTTGTCTAAAAATGAAATATGCTAAATCACAAGTTAATTAGGACTGCTTAGTGATAAAAACAAAAATGAATTTGGCTGTTAGGTTCTGGAACTATAGAAACTATGGAAGTATTTATGAAGAAGGAGGTATTTGTAAAGAATAAAGCTGAAGCCATTAGAATCCTGCTTCTGGGTGTGCAACAGAGGGCAAAGCTTCTGAACACAGCTGTCCTGCCCCAGAGTCCATGTTATTTAGAGTTATGCTACAGGACTGCAGAACATTAAATGTGATGATATGTATGTGTATAGCTCAAAAGTGCTCAATGTCATTTTGTTTCATTGCTGAACACCTAAAGTAGCAAATGCAAAACAAGAAAATCTTCGATCTTTCCCTTCAAGAATGTGCAAAACGGAGGAAGAATCAGACAAGAACACAATAGGGCATGCTAGAAAGCAGAAGGAAGACACAGAATGCAGGTAACATTGAAGGAGGGAGAGAAGACGCTGGGGAACCTGGCTGAATGTCACTAATGAGGTGGCATAGGAGCTGGTCTTCAAGAGGGCAGAGGTAGAACAGATAAAATGCTGCTTAGAAGCCTATTGGCAGGGAATTTAGGGCACAAGTTTTTCCATGGAGGCATCTGGCAGCCTCGTCCATTCTCTTTTTAGGACACAAAGCACCGTTGGGTTATAGCCAAGTAAGTCCTACATGTGGCATGTGTTCTGCTTCCATAAACCACAGCGTTCTTTGCCTCCATTTCAACAACAGCAGATGTTTCTCCTTGAGTTCTACTCCCCAGAGGCCCCTGGGGAGCCCAATCCAGCAGGGACTCTAAGTGCTTACATACTATGAACAACCACTGCCCTGTGGGCCCAACCAGATGAGCCACACAGTCCCTACAGGAAGGTTGTCTTTCTAAGAGTCTTGCTGAGGCCCAGGTGGTGGAAGCACTATCTCCAAAACCAAACTCCATTCACACCAAGATGAATAATGGCATACTTTCCATTGGACTTTCAAGGGCAGGAAAGAGCAATATTCCTAAAAATCCATTAACAAGCTGGATGTCATTGCTGCATCTTTAGCTGCTTCCTGTGAACTTTCTCTGTACAGCTCAGGGACTTACAAATACTTATGGGTTTGCCTTGTGCACTCTGATCTCCTGAGGGTGTTGGGTTGGAATACAACACTGTAATCTCTTTGTTTCCCCGCTCTTTATTGTGGATGCCACGTACAGGGTTTGTTTGGATAATATTTAACACCTCCAGCCTGTTTGGGTAATTGCCACCTTTGGCTCTCCATACATACTCAAAGAAATTAAAGATGAAAGCACTGTGAAATGCCTGGAGAATGAAACATGAAGAGTGCCATAAGGAATACTGGTTTAAATTTCCTATTGAAGTTTTTTTTTTTTTTTTTTTTTTTGAGACAGGGTCTTGTTTTATAGTTCAGGCTGGCCCTGAGCTCACTATGGAGCCCAGGCAAGCCTCGAACTCAGCAATCCTCCTGTCTCTGCCTCCCGGGTGCTGGAATTACAGGCGTGAGCCACCACGCCCGGCTCTGTTTTGTTTTTTTGAGACAGGGTCTTGCTTTGTAGTTCAGGCTGGCCCTGAGCTCACTGTGTAGCCCAGGCAAGCCTCGAACTTCGCAATCCTCCTGCCTCTGCCTCCCGAGTGCTGGGATTACAGGCCTGAGCCACCACGCCCAGCACTGTGGTACGTAGTATTGATTGCTGGTGGGCATGAGTCTCCATGCTCAGCATTGTCTGTGGTTACCGGGATCAAACTCAGGGCCTTGCGCTTGGGAGGCAGGCACTGGAACCACTGAGCTAAATCTCCAGCTCTCCCACTGAATTTTAAAATGTCAATCATTTAACAACATATAAAATTCACATGGATGACAAACCAAAAGTTTAAAGAAGTGATGAGGAGGAGCCCAGATATAGACCAATCATTTCAAAATACAGAGTTACTGCTTTTTTAGCTAAGACATTTCATGGGGTAAACAAGGTATATTTTCAGGATTTTACTGCAAATTAAAAAATCTTCCACAGAAAAGATTGTCATCCAGAACATTGTAAAAAAAATAGGTAATTTTTTTTTTTGCAAAGGGGAGACTAGAAAAGCTTACTAGTAGACTTCTTTTTGATAAGATGAAGAGTAACAAGCATTATTAAAATTTCACATACAGTCAGATTAACATAGGATGCAAAAAAAAAAAAAAGGTTTTCTTTCCTCAATCAGCAGGCTAATTTTTATGATACAGTGCCACAGTCTCTTCCCCATCCTTTCTCCAGCTGTGAACCCACTTTCCCTTTGAAGCTTTGTTTCAGCTGGCTTGAAGAGGTCATTACAGACTATACCATCTACACAAAGGACGGATAGCGCCTGACGGCATGTGTTTGTTCATACCTTATTCTGCAGAGTCTCCAAGAATGCTTGTCCAGATGTTGGTCAATTCACTGTCTTCGCTCGCTGTTCCCTTTCTCTTTGTTCCCCCATGCAGAGTGACCTATCTTATCTTCCATAACCTCTCTCCTGTGGCTCCTAATACTGTGTATCACTCCTTTTAAGCACATACTTTGGAAATTAACAGGTGCCTTCTGAATAGATGGCCTCGATCCAAACAAGTAAATTTAATGAAATTAATTTCATCAGGCTGAACTGCCAAGATAGTTTCATTATATCCTCTAGGCAGTCATGTAAGGTTTGTTCTCCATGCTATTCTTAGAAGAAACTCAGGAAATAAGATTCTAAATTATTTTAAAAAATGTGCGGCTTTTATACTACAAAGCCACTGTGATAAAAACTGCATGGTACTGGCAAAGTAACAGACCCAAGGACCAGTGGAATAGATGAGAAGACTCAGAAAGAACTCCAGATACACTAAGCCACTTTATCTTTGACAAAGGAGCTAAATATTTTCAATGGAGGAAAGACAGCCTCTTTAACAAATGGTGCTGGAAAAACTGTGGTTAAACCTGCCAAAGACTAAAGCTAGACTTATCTCTGTCACCATGTACTAAACTAAAATCAAAGTGGGTGAGAGACCTAAACATTAAAATGGAAACAATAAATCTGCTGGAAAACAGGTTAGGTAGAACTCTTGGAGAAACTAGTTTAGGGAAAGACTTCATGAACAAAACTTCTACAGTAGGAGAACTACCAGAAGGAATCAACAAATGGGATCTTATCCTATTTAAAAGCTTCTGCACAACAAAAGAAACCCCTGTGAGAGCTAAAAGACAAGCAACAACATGGGAAAAAACCATCTTTACTAGCTGCTTTTCAGAGAAAGGGCTACTATCCAGAATATATAAAGAACTTTAAAAATCAACCTACAAATTTAAAGACCCAATTAAAAAATGGGCATGTGAAATGAACACTTTTCAGAGGAAGGAAAAGGACCCAAGAAGCATATGAAGAAATGTTTAACATCACTGATCATTCAAGAGATGCATATGAAAACAGCACTGAGATTTTGTCTCATTCCACAAAGAATGGCTGCTACTGCAAAATTAACCAACAATACATGCTGGCGAGGCTGTGGGGAGGAAGTCTTCTCCATTGTTGGTGGGAATGTAGACTCATGCAACCACTGTGGAGATCAGTGTGGAGATACCTCAGAAAACTAGGAATAGAGGTCCCATTTGACCCTGCTATTCCCCTGCTAGGAATATACATGAAAGAATTAAAAGAAGCACATCGTAGCAATACATGTGCACTCATGTTCATAGCAGGTCAGTTTCTGACAGCTCAGTCTTGGAAACAACCCAAATGCCTATTAACTGGAGACTGGATAAAGAGGATATGTGTGTGTGTGTGTGTGTGTGTATGTGTTTTTAAAATAAAATGGGGTATTATTCTGCCATAAAGAACAATTAGTTTGAGTCATTTATACTCAAATGGACACACCTTGAGGACACACTCATAAGTGAAATAAATAGGTCACAGATATGTAAATACCATATCTTTTCTCTGGTATGAGAAGCTGTAGATGTAAATGAGTTCTAGAATGTCAGACAGATTCTGTGAAACAGGAAATATTCAAAGGGAAAAGGGTAGGAGAAAGTAATGAGGAGAAAGAAAATACCTATATATTTTAAAAAAGCATGTACATAGGGGGTGAGAGGTTGTAGGGTGAGTAGGAAAATGGGTAAAAATGAGAATTATATCATATACTGGTACAAATTCCCAAAGTTGAGTGTGATCGTGATGTGTATATAAAATGTACCAATAAAGAATTTAATTAAAATGTGTATATATGTGTATATACATATCCATCTACATCTGTATACTCAGGGAGAAAATATCATTTTTCTTCTCAGTCCCTCCTTAGCAAAAAGTAAGGATATAGGAAGTTGAGCATTATTGTGGTGATTTTTAAATTCACAGCCAGAATTGACAGAACTGCAGTGATAGGAATGTGTTAGAAAAATTCTCATTTTTTTTCATTATTCAGTAAACTTTATTGGTACATTGTATACACAGCTCACAATCACACACAACATTGGGGAATCTGTACCAATATGTGACACAGGTCAATTCTCATTTTTACCCACATCCTTGCCCACTCAGTCCCGCCCCACCCCCATGTACATAGTCTTTTATTTTTTTCTGAATCATATTTATTCCTTTCCCTCATTACGTTCCCACAGTTCTCATTTTTTTTTCTTTCTTGGCTCTGTTGATTATTTGCTCTGAGCAATAACTTACTCTCATTCCTCCAGGTTTTGTATGGTACCTTCATCACTATCTACAATGAATTCTATTTTTATCTACCTAACTTATGTTAATCACACATTCCCAAATTGGACGTGGAGCATGCATACAGAGTATGCATATGTCATGCCAGGGACAGACAGACTGGTCCATACAGCCTGGATACAAGGATGGCATGATTGGGGTAAGAGGCTATTACTCTTTCCCTCTCTGCCTGGCCGAGCTCTGTATGGTGCTGGGGACAGACTACATGCTTAGGGACCATCAGGGTCAACTTCCGGTTGTATTGCTCTTGATGTAGCTCAGGACTTTGAGTCTTTCTTCCCTCATTTGCAAACAAGGAGGCAACACTCTGGCAGTCAAGTCAACTTAATTAATTTTAATATAAAGGTTGGAATAAATATGTATCCTTTACTTGACAAGATTTCCAATTTTTTTTTACCCCTTGTTAAAATGATTAAATTCCTTTCAGGTTGGAAACAACTCTGCTTTAGCTCCTTCTCTGAGGCTCCCTTCCATTTCTTCTGTGAGGACTTCTGTCTCCGAAGAGCAGAGACACAGAATCATTTTCAATTGTTGAAATTTTATAATGATATCAGTATTTTGAGTCCATATCCCTCCTGAACTCAAGATCCAAGTGTCTAAATGTCTCCTTTGACAACTTTTCCCTAAAGGTATCTCAGTCTCAACGTATAAGTGATGTCAACATTGACACAACAGCCTTGACTTCAATCTTTCTTCTAAGCACTTGCATCAGCAAATGGCATTATCATCCGTTCCATGGTTTGAGTCACAGATGTGAAAGTCATCATTTATGCCTTCCTTTACTTAAACCTGTCCACAGTGTATCTTAAGTGCTTCGGATTAGTTCCTGACATACTAATATAATAGTTTCCTCAATAACCACTCTTTAATGTGTTTGCTATGGACATTCAATGAATCTTCTAATCCAAAGCTGATTAACACTCTACCAGACTCTCCATCTCCTCAACCCTACAGTGCCTTCCCACTGTTCTTATGGTGAAGACTCCAGGCTCCTGAGTAAGTCTATCCTGTGAGCTTCTCCCGCCTCTGCAGCTTCCTTTTGCACCAGGTACCAGGGCCTGCAGTTTCTCTTAGCTCATCCCTATTTTCATCCCTCTTTTCTTGGTTAACTCTTTCAGCCTTTGCAACTCAGCTGAAGCCTCATCTTAGGAAAACTTCTTGTCCTCCAAGTAGGGAAGTCCCCTATAATAGGTATTCGTGATACACTTATCTAGGGATAATGCTGTTTTTAGTATTTCTTGCAAGGGTCAGAAACCTTGCCGAGGGGAAGGAACCTGTCTGTTCCGTTCAGCACTGTGTCACTGGCTTGAGCGCCCTGCCTGACACACAGCTGCACAGTCCCTGCATAGTACCTCAGGGTCATGCATTTCCATCGTCTTATTCACCCTTCTTCACTGTGGACTCAATTATGGTATAGAATTTCTCTCTTTCTCATTTCTTTCTTTTCTATCCCTGTTTTTCTCTATAAATAAATTTATATATGTGTGCATGAATAAATATTTTATAAAATATATAAAGACATACAATCTTATGCAAGGTTCTGTATCTCATGTTTCAGTACTAATGTCAGGGCAAACATTTTAGAATATTTCACATTTGCTGCTATCTCTTAATCCCATTCACTCAGCAAACACTCTGAGTGTTTGTTCCACGAGAAGCAGCTCACAAAGCAAAATGGACAGAGATCAACGCTCCCGCTCTCAGCTGTTCAGAGACACAAATGTAGCCGTGTGGTAAAATTATAGAGGAAGCCACCAGGCAGCACAGAAGACCTCTCCGGTTCACTCTGCAGAGGAAAGGAAGAAAGGGCACTCCAAAGAAAGGACAGGTTGTGAACAATGGGGAGGTCCAGAAAAATGTGAAACTACTAGAATGTTGCAAGTGCTAGAGCTTCAGCTGTAAGTCACAGTGTTGCAAAGGCAAGAGCACACAGCCTCAGAAGAGAGTTTTAGGTCATGCTACCAAGTTGTTTTTATGGGTCAAGCTTTCACAACTTCCATTTTAAGGACTATTATTCCCTATAGGATGTAACTAGAATGACAAGGAAGCCTGTACTAAAGGGTCCTTGGGTTACGTGTAGAACTAGTGCATCTTTAAACCTTGTGCTATAATGAACCTTAAGGAACCCCGTGCTCCCAAAATGCATCAGCAAGCTCTTCTTACAGGACATTAACAAGACCCAGATACACAGTGGTTGCAGGTACCACATAGGATGTGATGGCACAAGCCATAGGGAGTAGCTAGAACATGACGTCCTGGCATGAAACGATCAAATTCACAACTTAGAAAAGTGCTCTGAGACCTAATGAGGGGGAGGGGAACACAGTGGAGATCAGTGAGGCGAGACTTCCCGTGGAGAAGGGAAGAAGCCTGGAAGAGGATGGGGGTGCCAGAGAGAATGGAGCAGAAAAGGGGGCTCAGGGAGATTCATCAGCTGGTGGGGCCAGGTGTCCTCTTGGGTGAGGAACTTCAGAAGGCTGTAGAAAGGCTGGGATTCTAGAATGCAGAAGCTTAACACTAGAGAGCCATCAGTGTCATCCAGGGAGACAGCAGACGTGGAACAAGAAGCACCAGGGCTGGAGGTAATACGGGGCTTCTCACATATACACACGGGCAGGTGAAACACTTGGGTTTCTAGGTGATGACAAAAGCAGCCCACAAGACAGTTTTCTGCTCTGTCTGCCCACAGATGTGCAACTCTGAACTTGGCTCTCTCCTGCCTCCCACCAGCTGTGCAGCCACCGTGGTTCATGAGAGGGCCTTGTGTGGCAGTGTTGGCCTTTATAGTAGCAGAAGCGCCAGGCTCTGCAGCAGTAGCCACCCCACCCCAGCTTTAATCACAGTCCTGACTAGAGCTGGACCTGAGTCACAGTGGGGATGAAGGGAGGATACGAAGCGATCGTTTTGTTTCCCCACCTGGTAGAGGAACTGCAGGGTGTACGCGGGTGTGTCAAACTCAACAGAGGTAGCCCAACTCAGGACAATGTCATTAAATTCCACTTTTCCAACTTTGGGGGGTGTTGAGAGTGAGTCATCAGGTGATTCTGTCACTGAAGCTGACTCTGATCACATAAGCCAAAAAGGTCGCAGCAATGAGACAGGGCAAGTAATGTCGGAGAAGTGGAGAACAAAGGTCTTGATTTGAATGAGGAAGACAGCACAAATGTAAAAAAAAAAACAACAAAATTTGACTAGTTGAATTGGTACAAAATGGTCATATACATCTATGTCATTAGGTTCTTGCCAGGAGCGAAAGCTTTTGGACAGAATGCCAACATTGTGATTTAATGTTGGAGATTATTTGTAATGGACAATATGCTACAAGATGTCACAAGATGTTGTGGAATATATAATGAAATATAAGTAAAATATTCTATAGGCACCAATAGTAACATGCAAAAATATATTAATCATGATACTTCACTATCTGAATTAAAAGCCTTCATAGGTCTGCTCTATGTAGGAGGACTTTCTAATCATCAGTATCTAAATTATTTATGGAGAAATTATGGCAGTAAAAATTTTAGAATAATAATGATACTCCAGAGATTTGTTTTCCTTTGACACTATGTTTTAATGACAAAAAGATTTGCTAAGAAAGAAAAAATTGACAACTTGGCTGCTATTTACTCTATTTTGAAAGCATTAATTTGAACTGTTAAGCAACTTATATGCCATCTGAATACATGACAATTGATAAACAAGTTGCATCATTTTGTGGTTGTTGTGGCTTTCAGCAATATAGGGTATAAAAATATGTGCTCTTG
>PVIC010008842.1:0-47148 GCA_004025085.1 Thryonomys swinderianus
TTTATGTTTAAGGACTGTGTGATCTTTACCTTATACAAATATTTCAGAGTGGGACCAGGGATTTAGCCCAGAGTGCAAGGTCCTAAATTTGATCCCTGGTATCATATATGCCGGGTATGGTGGCTCACACCTGTAATTCCAGCACTTTCGAGGCAGAGGCAGGAGTATTGCCTAGAATTGAAGGTTAGTATGGACTACATACTGAGTTCAGGGCCAGCCTGAACTACAAAAGCAAGACCCTGTCTCAAAAAAACAAAACAAAGAAACAAAAAACCAACCTCCCAAAACCAAAACAACAAAAGTCCAAATATTTCAGAGTGTACCAAAAGAGTGAAAACAATTTTGTATATTTAGAATTTACTGTTAGAAGATGGGCATGGTGGTGCATGCCTGTAATCCTAGCACTCTGGGAGGCTGAGGCAAGAGGACTGAAAGTTTGAACTCAGCCTGAGTAAATTAGCAACATAGCAAGAACCTGTCTCAAAATAAAGGGCTGGAGCTGGGCGTGGTGGCTCACACCTGTAATCCCAGCACTCAGGAGGCAGAGACAGGAGGATTGCTGAGTGCTAGGCTTGCCTGGGCTACACAATGAGCTCAGGGCCAGCCTGAACTAAAGCGAGACCCTGTCTCAAAAAAATAAATAAATAAAGGGCTGGAGATGTAAGTGTGAAGACCCTGGGTTCCATTCCTATCAAACACACACACACACACACACACACACACACACACACAAATCAATATGGACATAAGAAAAAAAATTTTTGGAAATGGAGATATTTTTAACAGAAATATGGAAGCATTTTTTTCCAATTTAAACTTAAAAAATAACCATGAAGTTTTTGTCCTTAGTATGAAAATAAATTGGCCACCCAAAATTCTATTAGTGTAACATGTTTTGTAATTAGGTAAAGGGAAAAAATAATATGCTGGAAAGATGTTGTACAGGAACATCAGTTAAGTATTCATTTTTAAGAATTCTAAGAAAATTAGAAAAGGGGGAAAGCAACCTTAATATCATAGAGACTATTTTTTAAAAAAAACTCATAGCAAACCTAATATTTCATTTTAAAATTTAGAAATATCTCCATTGAAGGTAGAAGCAAGGCCACAATGTACATGCTCTGGCTTCTACTAACATGTTCTAGAATCATAGCTAATGCAATAAAAGGAGAAAGGAAAAAAAGATGTAAGAATTATTAAAAGAAAGAAATAAAACTCTTCTTTCCAGACATGATTGCTTACATCAAAAATTCAAGACTTACGTGAACAAGTTTTTGAATTGAGAAAAGAATTAAGCAAAGTTTTTGAATTGCAAGTCAATACACAAATAAATAGTGTTTAAAATTCCATCTTTCCTGAGCTTTTAAAGAGTTAAGATTTATTTAAAAGCAATGCCTAGAAGCACTGTAAGTGCTGTGATCTTAAGTAGGCATCAAGAGCGACAGTTCCGGAGTGAAGGGAAATCGCTGAACTTTTCAGGTGAGGCCATCCAAGCAGAAATCATTCATAATAGTGCCGTTTCCAAAATATTATCATATCAAGCTTCTAGTTATAAAAGCAATAACATCAGTGAGGTATAAATATAATAAAATGACGTTTGGAGACATTTTATGAAAGGATTGCTTTTGAACATAGAAAACCTGAATAAACATAGACATACCGTATTCCAGGCTGAGAAATTTTCCTTTTGTAAAGACTTTCATTTACTGCAAATTAATCAACAAATTCAGTGCCATTACAATAAAATTCTGTCAAGATTTTTTATGAATTAGAAAATCAGGTACTAAATATATATAAGAAAGTATAAAACCCTATAACTGGCATATAATTTTTAAAAAGTTGGGAGAGAAGATCCATAGATTTCAAGAATTATTGCAAGTTGTGATAATTAAGGCAGTGCTGCATTGGCATAGAGAAAGACAAATAGATTAATGGAACAGAATGGAGAACTCAGAACAGACACACACAGATACTTGACATTTGACAGAGACAATATTTCAAACCACCAGTGAAAGCTATTTAAATACTGATGTGAAGGCAAGTGGCTACTCATAGGATAAAAAGTAGATTCAAATTTCTTCCTTATCCTGTACTCAAAAACATGAAAAGCACATCTAAAAACAACTCGAAAGGAAACATTTGACAGTATCTTTTTGGCTTTGGAATTTTGGAAGTGTCACTTGCTCATACTGTGTACAAAGCACAAATCGTAATTACTTGGTAATTCGGCACATATATAATGTGTTTATTACACACCTAGACATATGTATGTGTGCGTGGACTTCTGTACTTCACATGCAAAAAGATGGCATTGAAAAGATAAGCTGTAGAATGGAAGATACTATACACAGTACATCAAGCTGAGGAGGAATTTGCATCCTTTTAAACAAAGAGAGGCAGAAGACTGACATTCCAGATCCAGATTCCTGGGTGTGAGCCTTGACTCCATCACTTATTAGCTGTGTCTGACCTTAGGCAAGTTATTTAACCTCTTGTGAACTCAAATTTTCATTTTTAAAAAAAGGATAATGATCTTGACAGAATCGTGGAACTGTTGTGAGAATTAAACCAATTAATATGTGTAAAGTCTGAAGAACAATGTTTTGCCTTTAGTAAGCACCCCTAAAATGATAGTCATTGTTACTAATATCATTCTGGATACATAAAAATGTTACTCAAAATCAGTAAGACTAACAACAGTCCATTCGTAAAAAGCAATGTGTGAATTAATAATAGAGGAATTCTGTATGACTGATTAACATAGGAAAAGCTGTTCAATGCCTAGCAATTACAAAATTCAAAACAGTGGTAAGGTCTAGGTTTACAACTAGTAAGTGACAAAAACCTAAAGTCTAAGATTGTGAGTGTGGAATCATGTAAACTCTCAAATGCTCCAGTGTGAGTATAAACTTTCAAAATTGGTGTCACTGAGAGAGTAACTTGGTGCTATCTAATAATCTGAAAATGCAACATACTTTACATCTCTAGAGTTTCTATTACAAATAATATTCTGTGGAGAATTTCTTACAAATATGCATAAGGATATGTATTTAAGAATACTGATTGAAGTCTTGTGTGTAACAGTGAAGAGCTAGAAAAAACTATCCATCAAGAGGGTGAGTAGATAGGTTGTATATTCATATTATAGAATAAAACACAAATTCTTCACTAAAATTAGTAGTGCTACATTTATTTCATGGCTCTATAACAAAACAAGATAAAACCAATTTTAAGAATTCCATAGGTTAGATATTCTACATATAAAATTTAAAACACAGAACAATATATATTTATGGATGAAAAAGTGATAAAAGTAAGAAACATTTATAAGAGTGATAAATACCAAATTGAAGATACTAGTTTTTTTTAGGAAAAGGAAGTAGTATGCTTGTGTATGGGTCATAGACAATCTGAAGTACATTTATATTTTTTATTTCTTTGAAATAAGATGAAAAATCTGAAAGAAATATGGTGTAGTATAAAAATGTTTGTTCAAGCCGAGAGAAATAAGAAGTGGGCCATTGTTCTATGTATCCTGTGTGTCAGAAACATTGCATAAAGGATAATTGTAAATCACACAAATATTTATGCATATTTATTGTTAAATATTCTTTTTTTTTTTTTTGAGACAGGGTCTCGCTTTGTAGTTCAGGCTGGCTCTGAGCTCACTATGTAGCCCAGGCAAGCCTTGAACTCAGCAATCCTCCTGCCTCTGCCTCCCGAGTGCTGGGATTATAGGCATGAGCCACCACGCCCGGCTATTGTTAAATATTCTTTAAAAAATTTTGTAGCATAGTAACTAAAGTCTAAGTGACATAAATGGATATAGTAGAATTGGTATTTTTATCCCAACATTATTTCAAGATTACTTGGAGTTTCTCATGACCCAGAGAAAAGCTGACAACTAAACTGCTTAACCATTTTTGCTTGTTAGGTTATTATTCTTTCAAAACTGACTAGCCACTCTCACCAATCAGATTGATCATAAACTAAAAGAAAATGAACTTACTTGTCATTGGGGCCCAGACATCAAGAACAGAGCAGCAAGCCCATTATGCTGTCTCTTGAGGAGATCAAATAGAACAAAGGGTTGTACACTTTTCAAGATTTAATATTTCCCTTTTGAAAATGGAGGAAGGGTGATGAAGGGTTAGGGTGAAGGGGCTCAGGTTCTCTGAGAAAGAGCCATGGTCTGGTGCAATGACAGGAGTACTGTGCTTGTACCTAGGGCCACCAGTTTCTTAGTTCTCCCTCACATGTCCCTATTTCACTTTCATAATTGGGACATTTGGCATTGTGGTCTCAAAAGTCCCTTGAAACTCAGATTCTGTGATTCCACCAATGCTCTGTGTCTCCTTTTTGGTGCCCTTCCCAAAGAAGATGTATTTGTTACAATTTGTATGCTCACTTTTTGATATGTTTAATATTTAGTGTTTTTTATACTCAAGACTTTTCTCACTTTGGTCTCTTATTCAGTGACCAGACACAAATGTGATTCATTAAAATGGATGCATATGTGATTTGTCCTTGGGTGACCTTGGTTTGCTCATAACCTCCTATTTTCCTGTGCAGTGGATACAAGTTCATGTGACCTTAAAAAAGTGGCTTCCAAGTGCACCTGCATTAGCTCTAACTACTTGGTTCTTAGTGAGCTAGGATGTAAATTATGTGCATTTTTGAGAACTTAGCTCTATAAATAGATCCAAACCTATCTCACAACCAAAGGTATTTTAGGATAAATGAAATACATCTCTAAAATTGTTAAAGAGACTCCCCCTATAATAAAAACTAAAATAAAACCCATCTAACCTAATTTGAGGGTTACATTAGAAATGGACTAACATGCCTAAAATTATATATATTGATGATAGTGATGATGACCCTTTTCTTCTGCACTCTTAGAAGGAAATGGCATATAAAGCCATTAAAATTACAGAATTCTGGGAAATGGTAGAATGGGAAATTAAAAGCTGTGATATAGTTTTACATTCTTGTGGAAATTCATTGATCATAATTAACACATGAGCTAAATCAGAGTGAATGGGTAGATTCTAAAGTACAAGGATAACATCATAGGTTATGGGTAATGTCTTTTCTTTTTGTTTAATGGATATATGATTGGTTCTCAAATGCTGTTCAAATGATATTGAAAATGGGTTTTCCTTAAAAGCCCTTTCTCTAAGCTTTTGTAGCACCAAGATATTGCAGTTTTCTTCAGACATGCTGTGGACACGAAGTACGTGCTGTCAGTTTAAACAGGTACTAGAATAGACAGCTCCAGGGTGAAGAGCAAAGGTCAAACAATCAGAAGTGGCTATCTATTGCAGAGATCATCAAACAAGCACGCCATCAATGGACTCAGGCGAGAATGTTAGAAATTAATCAGCTCAGCTCTCGGTGTTTAGCCAGACTGATTATATATGCCTTGGAATGTGAGCAAGTGATGACAGGCCTGAGAAACTAAAGTAATAGGAGACCATTCTCAACAAAGGCTGGGAAGACAGATCAATTTGCAATATTCTTTTCTGCACGCATGCAACAAAGCAGAAACATGAAAGCGGAACATTAAGGGATGCTCCCTATGAACTGGACAAATCAATAAACATCAGTGGTAAAGAAAAAAAGTTTCTCATTCTCTTGAGTACCCTGAGGGCTTTTCCATCTCAGGGAAGTGATGAGTGGTGGTGGCCTCTGTCATGTTCCCTTCACCTACACGGTGTCATCTTCTGCCGTCTCAAGGTGAACACTGCTAAGCACCAGCCAAAGGATGATTTTGTGGGAGTGTTTAAGGAAATGACTGCTTCTTGTTAGAGAGAGATGTGTTGAGCTGGCTGGGACAGAGGCAGATAGACAACTGTGTCTGTGGCTCAGGAGAGGCATACTGTAGGCAGGGTCAAAACAGAGTAAGACAGTGGGTGTCCCTCGGTCTTAACTGAACTACAAGTACCAGAAGGCTGTTTTCAGACTGTCGAAGGTCTGAAGGGTTGTACAATATTGAGGGTCTTCTTTATTTTCCGGGATTTGAGTCATCAATGGAGTACTGGAAAAAGAGTCAGCAGACAAAGAATCACCAGGAAGCAATTTAGAAATAGAATATGCTTAGGTCTAAGAAAGACTCTTAACAGCATGATTCCAATCTTGGCTCAGTGTGACAGAGAACCAAATTTTAGTGCTTGTGTAAGCATGTGCAAATACTTACATGCATGTGTGTAAGAATGTGCATGTGTGTATATGTGTGCATGCAAGTACATATATAGGCCTTCGGAGAAATAGGGCAAGCAGGAAAGGGACTGTCAGGGTAAGCACTTTCTGAAACGTATGAGACTGTCAGACCAATTCTTTTCTCTTCTAAATCATTTCCCGTAAAACAAGGAGATGATTATCTGACTGCTAGAGGAAAGCAGGGGTATTATATTTCATTTGGGGGGAGTGTAGATTTATGGCAGATGGAATTTTTTTAAAACCAACAGCCCAACAATGGCAGAGTTCACAGCATGAGTTAAAGTGCTCTGCCTATGTTTTGCGTTTTCAGCAGATGGGATTTGCTCACATTTTTAGTAGTTTCAGGGGTTTTGACATCGGAGGTGAGTGCTGAAGGACTACAAGGAACAAGGAGGAGGGCATCTTGTACCTGTTGGAAGACAGTGTTTATCCAATGGTTGTCTGAGGTATTCTGCAATTAGAAACATCCATGGGCTGGGGAAAAGGTTACTGTCGATTTTGCAAAAGCAGAGATGAATTAATTGCTAGCAACAGAGCATCTATTCAGAGCATCTATTCAACAGAGCATGTATAAGACATGTGCCAAGAGCCAGGACTAGACAATAGATTGGAAGGCTCTGGCCTTCAGGAAATATGGGTAAGGGTGAAGGTGCTTAAGTGAGTAGAGTAGGAGCCCACAGGAAGTGCCATGGAGCCCAGAGGAGGAAGGACTGAGTTCTGTGGATTGGGCAAAGGGTGTAAGAGGAGAAGTTATTGCTGGGGAGCAAGGTAATTGTGGCAAAGAGGAAAACAAGGAGGCTTGGAAGAGCCCTGCGAGCCTGAGCATCTGTGAATGGCTGGATACCCTGAGTGGTGGACATACCTTGTGGTGGTGGGGATGTGGGCCGAGCCCACATAGAGGAAAGGGGTGAGTTCAGTGAGGGACACTTTGAATTCAAGAGAGGAGGAAATGAGGGTTTAGAGTGAAGTACCTTACTTTGATAAATTAATTACTTATGTTTTTTAATTAGATAAAAAATGCCTTGTACTAAAACTCCCACCCATAAGATGAGAGTTGTAGAGCTATGCTGGCAGTAGGCCCTCTTTCCCTCAAAGTTATTATTGAAATGGGGGTGGGGCATCTGACATCCCTTTGCCTTTGTTTATACATTCTGGTATTCACATGGTTCATCAGTTTTCTTCAGGAGACAAAGAAAGCCAGTGGGTCCCTAAGGTGTGGTGTTGTCAGTGTGTGCTGGGATAGATTGGATTCATGTTGCTTTATTTGTGCATTTGGGATTAACCTCATGTTAACAGACACATTGTACAGGTTGCTAATCTTGAACCTATAGGAATTAAAACTTTCAAGTCTTTTTCATGTCAGTGGCAAAAAGCCATTTCTGTGTCTTTCATTGTAACTGACATTTGAAGCCCTAAAAAGAACCTAATCCTCAGTATGTCTTTATCCTTTTTTTTTTTTTTTGGTCTTTTTGGATCTTGTGTCCCCCACAACTATGGTAAGTCATAATGTATTTTAAAATATTCTTATTTTTAAAAGATCGGAAGTTAAAATTGAAAAAAATAAAAATAACAGTTTTCCAAACAAATAGTCTTAATGTTTTTGTCATTTTCGGTTAGTTCATATGCAGAAAGAAATTGGATAGCTTTGTAACAAAGTAGATAACATTCTGTGCTATGGTTTTAAAGTAACATATTTTAAATAGTTTTTAGATTTCAACCATCTTGAAAGTTAAATACAGTTCTATGATATTCTATAACATATGATAATACTCTGTACATTATTCTAGTGTTGGATAATCAAGTTGTTTTCTCCACTAACCATCATAAAAATGCAGCAATAATGATTTTTTGACATATTTTCCATTTCTTCTTTTGTGTTATTTTTCCATGGTAAATTTTTGGTATAAACTATAGGGGTCAAATTTCTAGTTTCTTTTTGCTCTTTCTCTCTCTCCCTTCTTCACTCCCTCTCTCCTTCTCTACCTCCTCCTTTTCTCCTCTCTCTTTCTCTCTGTCTCAGTCTCTCTCTGTCTCTCTCTGTCCCACTCTCTTTACTGGGAGCTTGAATCCAGGGCCTTTGTAGTGGCTGCATTCCCAGTCATTTTTTTATTTTGAGACAGAGTCTTGCTAAACCACTAACTTGCCAAGTTGGGCCGGAATTTGTGATACTTTGGGCTCAGTCTCCCAGCTTGCTAGAACTGCACACGTGTACTATATGGCTCAGTATAAATAGTATTTTGCATTTTTTATTGTTAGTGAAATGTAATGCCAATTGATTTTTAAAACTCAATGTTCTTTCTATCACAAGTGTGACAAACTTTCTTGTTCTTATTGGTTATGGCAAAAATGACTAGTCTTTGATTGTTTAAGCAACCATTACAATTTCAGCTCCACCAAGTATCTTTCTGCTCTCATTTTTCTGTTTGATGCTCCAAAAGGAAGCATTTGTGGGCAATATAAAGGCAAGGGTCTGTCTGTCCCCATCTTTCCAGCTTTAGTGCACAGGAAAGACTCAATAAATAGAGCAGAATGAATAAAATGTCTTCTGAATTCTGTCACATTTTTCCTGATGTTCTGCTCTTTAGGTTCATTAAAAAATGTATTAGTGTGGAATGATTTTTGTTGGTGAATCTCAAGTATTAATCACTTTCTTAAGAGTTCTCTTTGGTATTTTGGTGGGGACTAAGTTGAATCTGCTGAAAATACCAATCACCTTCTTCATAGAACTAGAAGAAATAATCTTAAAATTCACACTGACCACAAAAAATCCCAAACAGTCAAAGCAATCCTGAATAAAAAGAACAAATCTAGGAGGCATTGAAAATGTCTAATTTCAAAACAGAATATAGGCCCACTGTAACCAAAGAGAGCATAGTACTGGAATAAAAACAGACACATAGACAAAAGGAACAGAACTGAGATTCCAGAAATAAACTCAGGCAGCTACTACTAACCAAACTTCAATAAAAATGCCAAAACATACATTGGAGAGGGGAAAGCTTCTTTAATAAATGGTGGTGGAAAAAAATGGATTTCCATATGCAGAAATTGAAACTTGACCCCTGTCTCTCACCTATACAAGAGCCAACTCAAAATATATTGAAGTCTAATATATAAAACTTGAAACTATGAAATTACCAGAAGGAAACACAGTAAACCAAAGCACAATAGTGAAAACTAAAAGTAGGCAGATGGGATTACATAAAATAAAAAGTGTCTGTACAACAAGAAAACAATCAATAGAATGAAGGGACCACCTATAGAATTGAGAAAAATATGTGTCATGAATTCATCTGACAAAGAGTTAATATTCACAATTTTATAAGGAACTCAGAAGAACTGACAACAAGAAAACAGGCCAGTGAAAAATGATCTGAATAGGCAGTTCTCACAAGAAGACATGTAAATGCTTAATAGTTTCAGCTATTGGGAAATAAAAATCAAAACGATGATGAGTTATCTCACTATTATTAGAATTGGTAATATAAGAAAAATCAACAAATGCTGCAGATGATGTGGAGAAGAAAGGACTCTCATATACTAATTTAGAGAATGTGAATTAATATAGGCATTATGGAGAGAACAGTACTGGCATTTTTCAAAAAAACTGCAAACAGATATACCATAGGTCTTAGTTACTTTCATGTTGAGACACAATACCCAAACTCTACATGTTCTATTTTTTTTTTTTTTGAGACAGGGTCTCACTTTGTAGTTCAGGCTGGTGCTGAGCTCACTATGTAGTCCAGGCAAGCTTTGAACTCAGCAATCCTCCTGTCTCTGCCTCCCGAGTGCTGGGATTACAGGCGTGAGCCACCACGCCCGGCCAAACTCTACATGTTAAAGGAGGAGCTTTACTTTGGCTCAGGTTTGTAAGGTTTCAGTGTATAGTTGACTGGCTCCAGGGTAGGGCAGGATAGCGAGGGCCATGGCCTGGCAGTGGGAAGCAAAGAGCGATCAAAGGAGGCCACACCTCTAGTGACCCACCTCCTCCAGCCAGGCTTCACCTGAACATAGTAGGAGTTACCTAGAAGTAAGTGGAGCAGGGTGGGTGAAAGGAGTAACGGAAAGGGCGGTGCAGTCAGTGTGGCGGGTTATAAGGAACAGCTCAAGCTGGCACACCATGAGGGATATTGCTTTCTGCCCTGATGGCTATGAGAAGCCACTTTTTGCAGAGGAGTATGTCCAGATCAGATGGGCTACAAAAAGTGGAGCATTCTTTTATGTTTTCAGTATTCCATGGAAACCAGTCTTAGATGTTTTGGTTTACATTGAACATGGGTGGGAACTTTATGTGATCCCATTTGTTTTGCAGATTAGACAAAGTTTTGAAGCTGTTGACTTTGTTCTCACTTTCTTAGTATGTTCTTCAAATTCATCCTTATGTGTCATCCATCTATGGAGGTTATAACTTGGGGTTTGCATTGAGCTGGTGGTTTTCATAGTCCCTGTTCCCCAGATGGTGAATGATTTTGAAGGGAGAAGCCAAATAGTCTTTGGAAAACATCAGTCTCAGGCCCCGAGGATGGAAATGTGCAGCCTTGTCCTGGCGTTTTGGTTCCACTTTCTTAGTGTAGTTCTACTGCTGGACCCTGAAAGAACATCACAGCTACTGAGAATGGGAGCCAGGAGGTATATGGAGGATGCAAGATATGGTTATCTTCTTTCTCTGCTTTTCCAGAGACTTCTCTCAACTTGCTAAAGACAGAGTTCTAGTCATCATGATGCCCATCTATCTAGCCTGACTACACAGATCATCCTAGGAGGCCACTATGGTGAATTTTTTTCTTGAAAACATTTTCCTTTCTTTCTTGGGACATATTTGTTCCTATAAATGCTCTAACTCAGGTGACTGCTACTATATCTGAGAGTTTCTGGGGGGAAGTATCAGTTAACCACATATTGCTCAACTGTCAATTGAGTTAACAACTAATTATGAGTTTGAATACCTATTTGTACTTGAAATTCAGCATATAGTAGCATATTAACAACAACGGAAAAACCCACCCATTTCACCCCTCCACCTTGCTGGTTGAGTGTGTAAAATGTGCCACAACTGTGGTAGATTCCTTGCATATATTTTCTCTAATCTTTATAGTGGATGCTGCAAGGTAGGTATTCATATTGCTGACATCCACTGTGCCAATAGACTCCCAGCAGGAAACATGGCTTCTTCAAATTAGGATAATTTGTGATGAGTTTAATAAAGGAACTATTTACAAAAGTATGATTAGGGTGAGGGAAATCCCAAGCATAGTGAGCCTGAGGCTAGTAACAGTAGAGTTCCCTTGTTCCAAGCCAAGAATGTAGAAGCAGGAGAGAGTGGCTGGGAGTAGGCAGAAAAGTCTGTTCAAAATACTGTCAACAGGAGTTGAGTATTTCTGTAAAGGGATGAGCCTGGTCTGCAGCAATCTTGCAGTGAGGGAGCAAGGAGTATAAAAATGCCAAGATCTCACTTCCTCCTTCCCCTGATCAACCAATAGGAAGCCAGAGAGCAGAAAGCTGTTCATGTGTTTCACACTATGTAAGATAGATAAAGGTAATGGGGTAGGAGAAAAGAGAGGAAGAAAAGGCAAAGTATCCCGTGCCTCAGCCAAGCTAGTTGATGGATTCAACATTCAACTCACTTGTCTGTTCTTGGTGGTGATGACTTGAATATTCACAAATATGATTCAAGAACTTTGTGGCCTCTGAGGTGTCTAGGACTTCACTTCCAAAATATTTATCTTTGCCCAACTCCTTTGTCCACTCCATGGTCACATTCAACCTTTTCATCACAACTGTCCCTACTATGCTCACTGAGGACTCAGGTATGACTAATACCTTTATTCACTATTTTTCATGTCTTCACTTCCTGCCTTCCTCAGGAAAGATTCCTTCACTCAACATTAGGCTCATTTCCATAGTTACATCATTACTTCTTTGACTCTCACCCCTCTCCTTGTGGTCTTCTGGTAAAACTCAGCTTTGGTGAATGCCATCAAACACTTCTGTGACTTCATTTGAGTAGGTGAACCATGTTGGAGAAAATGTGTAGTTGGACTAACAAATTTCGTATTAAAATCAGGAACACAAATCTCAAATAACTTTTCTACTGACATTCTTTTTTTGACTAGTATGGAAAGGCTTTCTGTTCCTCCAAGCTATACTCTCTCCTCCTGATTAAAGTTGAGGAGCTTTGTACTTTTCTAAGAAAACCAGATCAGCTAGTTAAGAACTACTCCTATTTCTCACATGGAAATTTACCAACCTGTTTATATTGCTGCTTATCCCTTCCATCTTTCCTCTTGTTACTGTCCAGTGTGCTGGCTTATTGCAATCCAGCTGTCCATGTATGTTGTAGATCAGTTATGGTGAACCTTTTAGAGCTTTCGATGATACAGCTGCTGTGATGTGTATGCCATAGGCTCACCACCCTGTTCTACAACCTATCTATATCCTTTCTCAAGGACCAGCATGCTGGAATTTTCTCCTTTCATTTTTGTAGCACTATTCCTTAAAACTAGCATCATTTTCATGAGCAACCAAATGCATCCTAGTATCTTTCATCTTAAAAATCACACATATACTCTCTTGTTTGACATCATATTTGTGTTTTTGTCGCATTTTTCTGTTTCACATTATAGCAAAAGGTCTGTAATTGCTCTCTCTACTCTCTCAACTCTTATCTTTTCATGACCTATTCCCAGCACTACTTTCTCACTAAAGTGAAATGGCTTTAGGCTTCCAAACCCAATGGGTGGCATTTTGTCTTTCTCTTACCCACCTTGTCAGTAGCTTTCCATACAGCTGACAAACCTATTCCTTAAAAGAATTATTTTCATCTTTTCCATGGCAGCCGCTTTCTGATTTTGCTCTAACCTCACTAGCAGCCTAGTCTTAGCCTCCTTCACTGGCTCTTTGTCCTCTCCAGAACTCAGGCCTTTTGCTTTTCATTACATATGCTATAACAAGAATCTTCTTACCATAGTGCTGAATTTTCAATTTCTGGCTTACACTATTCCCTGAACTTCTGTATTCAGTGGGTACTTGACATCCTTATTGCATAACTTTGGGCATCTCTGGAGACACTGTTAGGAAGCCCCCAGACCCATTCTTTTCCGGAACACACATCTGGTCTCTACATTCCGGCCCTCTCCACCAACAGGTGTAGACATGTGATAGATTTTCTAGTATGGCATGAGAACAGAAGCAATGGGCTTCTAGGTCTACACTATGAAAGCCTCTCATGCATGATTTTCCATGTGCCTTGCCTTTCACAGACCACTGTACATGAGCACAGCAATTTTTAAAGCCCAGAATTGGACAGAGGGGCCAGCAAGGAAGGAAAGAGGGACCTTGAAACACCATTTGGAGGAAGGCTACCCAGTGATGATAGGTAGCTAATTTGGAAATCTTATTGTATTCAATCATTAGATTTTTATATTTGTTAGAGCATCTAAAATTATCTTAGTGACTATGTCATCTTAACCCCATTGTCCCCTGGCAGACGTTTTGGGACTCTTTATCCCAGATTTGTTCCTGATCTAGTCTTGTTTATCTAGGCAGTGGTTTTACCACCCGCCAGCTACTAAGTGTGGAAGGGTGTCCAAAATATGAGGGACTCATCAATACTCACTGAATAAATGTGTCTTAGCCTTGACTTATCCTTTTCTCTGCTTGGTCTGTAATCCATCTACAAGCCCTGTAACCCTATTTTATACTATCCACATACTTTTCTTTATCTCTACTTTAGCCATCTCAGTTCAACTTCTGTCATTCATCACTGGTGCTGCTCTAGCTTCTGCCTAGACTCTGATATGTTTTCATTCTAAATTGCAATCTTTTCATAGCAGCTGATTGATCTTTTGAACATATGAACCAGATCACATCGCCTTGTGATTAAAGGCCTCTAGTGACTTCTCATGACTTCTGAATAGAATCCCACTCCTAATACTGGCTTCCTAGGGCTCTTTCTGACCTGGTTGCTACTTCCTGCTCTGATTTCATGCTCTTCTTCTTGCTTCCTTTTCATAAAGTTCTGGTTGTCTTCCTTTTCTATCTATGAACATATCAGGCTTGTTTCAACATAGACTTTTGCTTTGGCCATTTCCTCTGCCTGAGGTGCTCTTCTCTGCTTTCTCCATGGCTAGTTTCTTCTTTTTCAAGTCCCAGTTTAAATATTATCTCCTCAGAGCATCCTTCTTGATCATCCTACAAAAAGAGGTCTTTGTCCACTGCATATCACAGATGTTTTATCATTATCACCACACTTTGAATTACTTGGCATTTCTCCTATGGCATTTTATTTTCCCACTGGAGACTTTGCATGCTTTGCTACATACTGTGTTTCCATCACTCACTGATTGCATGCCTACCTAGTGTGTGGCTCAGATGAATTAACAGATTTACTCAAACTCAGTCATGTTTGAACAGAGTATTGCTTCTGATTTATTCAATTAATGCATGACTTGGTGAGGTTTTTGCTAAGAGGGATTACTGTTGATGATCTTATTTAAAAGTTTACAATTTCAAAAATGTCATGACCTCACCGTAGAAAATTTAGAAAACACAGACAAGCAAAAATAAATGATTAGAAAATATTTGTAATACAGCAATCTGAGCTAGCCATCATTAATTTTTTATGTATCTTTCCATTAGTACATATTTTAAGCAAAACGATCTCTGTTTTATCACAGTGGAATGTTGGATATGCTACTCTTGCTCCACAGGGCCATTTTATGGACACTTATTTGATTTCCATGTTGAGCAGAGGGTGTTTCTTTGGAAAGTTTCTTGGGATCAGCCAAAGAGATGCAGTTACTGCACCTCAGCAGGCATTGGATGATGCCATTTATCACTGTCATTGTCCTGCAGTGATGTTGAAAGTCAAGTAATGCTGTGCTTTCTGTGGTTAATTTTCTTTTGTTCTTAAAGCTAAAATGTGAGAGACCTATCGTTGTCTGGTGACCCAGCTGGTTCAGTAGTGACAGGCTAATGTCTCCCAGAGTGACTGTAGCAGCTTGTAGATTGGCAGTAATGAAGCCGACCTCCCTTACATGCAATAAAAATAGGACTCTTAATAAAAATCTAAACAAGAGAGGGGCACAGTGAAGGCTGCATTCTTCTTGCCTTAGGTCCTGGCAAATTGTCATGTAGTTACTGAAGCCCCAAAAGACAAGGCATTCAGTTATGGCTCAGTTACAATTCAGTTTTCAAATGTTGTACCTTAATGAAACAATTATACTAATATGAGTCACAAGACCAGGGAAACATAACCTGGGAAAATGATATCAAACTAACACTCTGAAAGTGTATATGCTTTTTTAATGATAAATTGGTCCAGAAACATTGGTTCTATTATTTTAGTCAAAAGATAACCACTGATATTAATAACAATAGTGAATCAGTCTCTCAACTCATGTTACTGTGCACTCAGATCTTATAGATAAACCTTACCTCAGACCTCTTTGTAGTTTTATAAGAAATTTTCTATAAGACATGATATGGCAGGCTGAATCATGTCTCCAGAGGAATGTCCACACCTCAGTGTCTGGCATCTGTGGGTATATTATCTTATAGGGCAAAGAGGGCTGCCATTGTGATTAAATTTAGGATTTGAGATGAGAAATGATGGTGAATAGTGGTGGAAATGAATGCATGTGGTGAACATATAATTTAGGGGAGATTCTAGTCCAAGATGCAGGTCTACTCTGATGGGTTGATAGGTGGTATCTACAGTTTTGGGTCAAAAATGATTCTGAGGGTTTTTTTTTTTTTTTTTTTTGCTAGTGAAAACCATTGCTGGAGTCAGTCAGCAAGGATAGACTGGGTTCAGGATGCAACTCTGTGCCTCAGAACTAAATCTACTTTTGGATGAGTGGGGTATGACCTATTGAACCCACTAATGAGCTGTCCCAGTGCTCCAAAAAATAAACCTGTGCTGGGACTCATTCAAACGATGGGGGAATTTCAGTGAACAGTACAATCAAGGTCTCTTGATTGGAAAAGTTGTTTGTTTTACCCAAATATTCTGGTATTTTAGAGCCTCTGGTTCTAACAATGTCTAGTAATTCCACTGTCTTATAATTTTGGGTCATTTGACACCCTCATTATTCCATTTTACTATCAATAAAAAAAGCCAACTAAGCACAGATATTTTGATGCATAATATAAAAATTATCCATTTAAAAAAACATGGAAATGAGGATCATTTGTACAAATAGAGGCATCGAATGCTTTGTAAAATCAAAGATGGGGTTTTCTCTTTCTAATCCCTTAGCACTGATTCCTGACCTTCCCTTCTTCTGCTGCGTATCACTTCTCTTCAGGGACACGAATCCACAGCACCCATATTATGGGGAACAGTTGTGCAGAAGAGGAGATAAATCACGATGTGAGTTTCAAGACTGTCTTGGTGAGTTAGAACCAAGATCCATTGTTTGTCATTAATAGCTTGGATGCTGTTATCCATCCTCCCTTCTTTCCAATGTACAAGTGCTATCTGTGAGCCCACAGAGGACACCCTTGGCAGCTGCAGGCCATAATTACCACATTCCAGAATATCTTTTAGGCATTTGGATCTATGGCTACCTCTTTGGATTGCTCCCCTGCTAACTAATATCTTACCAGCTCCATACAATTGACAGCCGGCTGTGCAGGTAGCTAAAGGACCGCCTCTAGGGCTGTCTCAAAATGAGGTTAATGATGGGTGGGATGAGCTCTCTGGGTTTCTTAGACATCGTCTACCTGGGAACGGAGGCTGTGCACAGCTCTGGTGTGATGATGAGGCGCTCTCCCCACACAGTTGGATGCACCAAATGGGCCAATTATTCTTCCAGGTGGATCATGGGGATTGTTTTGCTAATTTTGAACGTAATTAAAAACAAAGCAAGGCAAAAACAAAGCCAGATCATTCTAGCAACCACAGAGGCCCAAGAGGGGAAGTAAACAGAAGTGAACAAAGTTGGATTTCTTCCTGAGGTGGGGGCCTCTCTTCAAATTGTTCTCCCCTCTTCTCACAGTTTGTGAAGAGCCACAGGGTAATGAGGTCCACCCAGGTTGCAACCACCCTTTCTAATGCAGAGAGCACTGCAGAGTTATGCAGGTCAGTTAACATATTTTACAGACAGGGATGCGAAGGTTTGTGGAAGAAATGATATCTTGGAAATACTTAGCTTCCGTGGAGGAGCCAAAACCAGAACCTGTTTCATTCAAATTCAAGTGAGGGCGGGATTCATTCTGACAATCTGCTGACTGCCCAGGAAAATGGAATATCCAGCATCTTGAAGGCAGGAATGATGTTTGTTCTTGTCTCCATCCTTTCTCCTAGAACTTGGAAAATAGGAGGAGCTCAGTGGATGTTTGCTGGTTGAATGAATAAATGAGAAGTTGATTGCTTCAAATGAGAAGATGCATGCTCCACTGATATTTTAGGAAGGCAGGAAAGTTGAGTTTCATCCATTCAAGCCAGAATAGATTTCTGGAGAAAAGGATTGGCTTTATCTTTGTTTTCTTATTTTTTCAATTTTCATTAGTTTTGTAATTATATTAAAGATATATCATGGAATAAAATATAAGAACATCCTGATAGACCTGTGTTCTTCAGAGCAGTAGCTAGCAGCCACATGTGGTTACTGAGCACTTGCAGTGTGTCTAGTTTGAACAGAGATATGCTATTATTATGGGACACATACTCAATTGAAAAAGTACTACAAAGAAGGGAATGCAAAACATCTCATCAGTAATTTAAAAAATGTTGAATATGTTGATTAAAATATTGATTATATGTTGAAATGAAAATATTTTGAGTATATTTGGTAAATATGTCATTAAAATTAATTATTTTAAAATAACTTTATGTATTAGGAAATTTAAATTTATACAGGAAGCTCATATTTGTGGTTCAAATTGTATTTCTATTAGATAGCATTGCCACAGAACATTCATTTTTTAAATTGAATTCTTTATTGGTACAATTTATATACATCTCACAATCACATATAATATTGGGGAATTTGTACCAATATACGACACAAGTTAATTCTCATTTTTACCCATATCCCTACCCACCCACACCTCCCCACCCCCTCTATACATGCTCTTTTATTTTCTTTCAGAGTCCTATTTATTCCTTCCCCTCATTACATTCCCACACCAAATTTCCTTTGGAAACTTCCCATTCTATAAAAACTGTCATAATTTCTAGAGCTCATTTGCATCTACAGGTGCTCATATCAAAGAAAAGATCCAGTATTTGCCTATCTGTGATCTATTTATTTCACTTACTAGTGTGTCCTCCAGGTGTCTCCATTTGCACATAAATGAATCAATCTTGTCATTCTTTATGGTAGAATAATACTCCATTTTATAAAAAAAACCACATCTTCTTTATCCACTCTCCAGTTGATGGACATTTGGGTTGTTTCCAAGACAGAGCTATCACGAACTGAGCTGTTATGAACAAGGGTGTACATCTGTCTTTCCAATGTGATTTTAAAAATTCTTTTGGATATATTCCTAGCAGGGGAATAGCAGGGTCAAATGGGACCCCAGTCCTAGTTTTCTGAGAAATCTCCACACAGATCTCCACAATGGTTGCACAAGTCTACAATGCCACCAACAGTGGAGAAGGGTTCCTTTCTCCCCACAGCCTCACCAGAATTTGTTGGTTGATTTTGTAATCGCAGCCATTTTTTGTGGAGTGAGATGAAATCTTAGTGTTGTTTTCATTTGCATCTCTCGAATGACCAGTGATGTTGAGCATTTCTCATATGCTTCTTAGCTGCTTTGACTTCCACCTCTGAGAAGTGTCTGTTCATTTCAGATGCCCATTTTTGAACTGGGTCTTTAAACTTGGGGAGGCTGATCTGTTTGAGTTCTTTATATATTGTAGATAATAGCCCTTTGTCTGATAAATAGCTAGTAAAGATTTTTTCCCATGTTGTTGGTTGTCTTTAGCAGTGGCAGCGACTCCTTTTGCTGTGCAGGAGCTTTTCAGTAGGATGAGATCCCATTTGTTGATTCTTTCTGCTAGTTCTTGTGCTATAGAGGTTTTATTTACAAAGTCTCTGCCTAAGCCAGTGTCTCCAAGAGTTTTACCTAACCTGTTTTCCAGCAGGCTTATTGTTTCTGTTTTAATGTTTAAGTCTCAAATCCATTGTGAATTTAGATTTGTACACAGTGAAAGAGAGGTCTAACTTTAGCTTTTGGCAGGTTAAAGCCCAGTTTTTCCAGCACCATTTGTTAAAGAAGCTGTCTTTTCTCCATTGAGGATGTTTGGCTCCTTTGTCAAAGATCAGGTGGCTTAGTGTATCTGGGGTTTTTTCTGCATCCTCTAATCTATTCCACTAGTCCTTGGGTTTGTTACTTTGCCAGTACCATGCAGTTTTTATCTAAGTGGCTTTATAGTAGAGTTTTAAATTGGGGATTGTAATACCCCCTGCCATGTCATGGTTGCTTAGAATTGCTTTTGCTATTCTAGGTTTCTTGTGGTTTCAGATGAATTTTTTGTATTATTTTCTCTAGCTCTGTGAAGTATAGCATTGGAATTTCAATTGGAATTGCATTGAATCTGTATAGTAGTTGTGGGAGTATAGCCTTTTTTTTTTCTTCTTTTTTGAGACAGGGTCTCACTTTGTAGTTCAGGCTGGCTCCGAGCTCACTATGTAGTCCAGGCAAGCCTCAAACTAAGCGATCCTCCTGTCTCTGCCTTCTGAGTGCTGGGATTAAAGGCGTGAGCCACCACGCCCAGCATAGCCATTTTATCGATGTTGATTCTCCCTACCCAGGAACAAGGGATGTCTTTCCACTTTATGATATCCTTTTCTACTTCATTTTTCAGAGTCCTATAGTTTTCAGAGTAGAGGTCTTTCACTTCCTTTGTTAGGTTGATTCCTAGATATTTCATTTTTCTGGGTTCTACTGTGAAAGGGATTGACTCCCCAATTTCTCTTTCAGTGAGTCTGTTGTTTGTGTAGACAAAGGCTGTTGATTTTTGAGCATTAACCTTGTATCCAGCAATACTACTAAATTTGGTAATTAGGTCTAGCAGTCTTTTGGTTGAGTTTTTAGGATCCTCCAGATAGAGTATCATATCATCAGCAAATAATGACAGTTTAACTTCTTCCTTTCCTATCTTTATTCTTTTTATATTTTTGTTCTGCCTGATTGCTATGGCTAATGTTTCCAGCACTATATTGAACAAGAGTGGTGACAACAGGCATCCTTGTTTTGTTCCTGACCTTAGTGTAAAAGGTTTCAGTTTTTGCCTATTGAGTATGATGCTGGCTGTTGGTTTCTCATAAATAGCTTGTATTAAATTGAGATAAAGTCAATTGATTCCGATTTGCTGTAGGGTTTTGATCATAAATGGGTGTTGGATTTTGTCAAAAGCTTTTTCTGCGCCTATTGAGATAATCATATGGGTTTTGCCCTTGAGTCTGTTAATATAGTGTATTACATTGATTGATTTATGTATGTTGAACCAGTCTTGCATCCATGGGATAAATCTGACGTGATCAAGGTATATGATTTTCTTGATAACTCTCTGTATTCTGTTTGCCTGTATTTTACTGAGGATTTTTGCATCGATGTTCATTAGAGAGATTGGCCTGTAGTTTTCTTTTTTGGTGGGATCTTTCCCTGCCTTTGGGATCAGGGTGATGGCTGCTTCAAGGAATGATTTGGGGAGTACTGCTTCCCTTTTGATTTCATTAAAAAGATTGAGAAGTACTGGTATTAACTCATCTTTAAAAGTTTTGTAAAATTCAGCAGTGAAGCTGTCAGGACCAGGACATTTTTTTGTTGGTAGGCTTTTTATTACCTTTTCAATTTCCCAGATTGATATCGGGTTGTTTAACATTTTTATATCCTCCTCATTCAGCTTTGGAAGTTCATAGGAATCTATCCATTTCTTCTAGATTTTCCATCTTCTTGGAGTACAGATTTTCAAAGTACGTGTTTATTATCCTTTGGACTTCTTCTGGATCTGTGCTGACTTCCCCACTTTCATTCCTTATAGCATGGATTTGAGCCTTTTCCTTCTTTTGTTTGATAAGGTTGGCTAAGGGTCTGTCGATTTTATTTATCCTTTCAAAGAACCAACTCTTTGATTCATTGATTCTTTGTATTGTTCTCTTTGTCTCCATTGCATTAATTTATTTGCATTAATTATAAATCCTTATAATTTCCTCTCTAGTATGTGCTTTGGGTTTGTTTTGCTCTTTTTCTAATTGTCTGAGGTTCATCATTAGATTATTTATTTCAGTTTGTATTCATTGAGAGTGGGCATTCATTGCTATAAATTTCTCTCATAGAACTGCTTTCATTGTGTCCCATAAATACCTGTATGTTGTGCTGGGGTTGTCATTTAGTTGTAGAAGTTGTTTAATTTCTTCTTTAATTTCTTTTGTGGCCTATTGGTTGGTCAATAGAGTGTTGTTTAATTTCCATGTGTTTGTGAGGATCTTGGAATTTCTTCTGCTATTCAGCTCCAGTTTCAAGGCACTATGGTCTGATAGTATGCAGGGGATAACTTCAACTCCTTTGCATTTACTTAAGCCTGTTCTATGGACTAGAATGTGATCTATTTTGGAGAATGATCCATGAGCAGCTGAGAAGAAGGTATATTCTCGCTTTGTAGGGTGAAACATTCTGTAGGCATCTAATAAGCCCATTTGCTCAAAAGTTTGATTTAGCTCAAGTATTTCCTTACTTATTCTTTGTCCAGTTGATATGTCAATTTGTGACAGTGGAGTATTAAAGTCCCCTACCACTATTGTATTCGTGGTTAACTGGCTTTTCATGTCCAGTAATGTTTGTTTTATATAGTTGGGTACATTAGAGTTTGGTGCATAGATATTTATGATTGTTATTTCTTTCTCCTGGATTGTTCCCTATATGAGAATATAGTGACCTTCTTTATTTCTTTTAATCAGTTTGGTTTTGAAATCTATTTTATCTGCAAACAAGATAGCCACTCCTGCTTTTTTGCAGTTTCCTGTGGCGTGGAGGATTGTTTTCCAAGGTTTTATTTTCAATCTATGGGTTTCCTTCTGAATTAGGTGTGTTTCCTGTATGCAGCAGATTGTAGGATCTTGCTTCTTGATCCAATCTGCTAGTCTGTGTCTTTTAATTGGCCCATTGAGGCCATTGACATTAATGGTTATGACTGATATGGACATATTCAGAGCTGCCATGTTTCCCTGTTCTTGGTTCTTTTTTTCCTTGCTTTTCCCCTTTTCTATTTAGTTTCTTGTTTGCCCCAATGAATTCACTCTCCTGGGTCTCGTGGGTATGGAATTTTTTGTTTTTTTCCAAGATGTTCTTTAGAATGTTTTGGAGTGTAGGTTTCATACTTGTGAAGTTTTTCAAGTGTTCTTTATCATGGAAGTATCTTATTTCCTCGTCTATTCTGAAAGATAGTTTTGCAGGATACAACATTCTAGGTTGGAGGTTGTTTTCCTGCAATTCTTGAAATACTTCCTTCCATGCTTTCCTTACACTGAGTATTTGTGTTGAAAAGTCTGCTGTCATCCTAATGGGCTTCCCTTTGTAGGTGATTTTCTTCCTTTCTCTCATTGCTTTCAGTATTTCATTCTTTTGTTGTGCATCTGGAACCTTGATAATTATATGTCTAGGTGTAGATATTTTTATGTCATGGTGTTTTGGAATCCTATAGGCCTCATTTATCTGTATGTCCAATTCTTTTCCTGTGAAGTTTTCTGTTGTTTTCTCTGACAATAGCTTTTTTATGTCTTTTACACTGTCTGCTGCTTCCTCAGTGACTCCAATCAGTCTTATATTATTTTTGTTTGACTCATCTAGAAGATGTTGGATTGATTTCTCATGGTCTCTTGCTCTTTTCCATAGTTTATATCTTTCATGCTCGTTGGCTGCTATGCTGTCCTCTAGGTCTGAGATTCGGTTCTCTGCTTCATTCATCCTACTTAGCAAGCTTTCATTCTCCTTCATCATTGCCTGGAGCTCTGCTTGGAGCTGTAAAAGGTTCCATTGCTTCTGCTATTTTGGATTCTATCATCTCACTGATCTCCTTTAATGATGACCTTCATTGTGGACAGTATCTCTGTTTTGATCTCACAGATGAGTTCTGATTTCCATTTTACTAGATCTGCTTTAGTCACCATCTCCAAGAGTCCTGGTGTTTGAGTTTCAGTTTGCCCTATTTCCCTTTTTTCTGAATTTCCCTGTGGTGGTGATCTTTGTGTCTGTTTTTTTTGTATAGTTTCTCATTTCTAGTCTTTTGTTGTTACTACTGGTATTTTTTTGATTCTTTGCCTGATGACAGGGCAATGTTTATTGCAGTCCTCTTTCTTTCTATTATCTGGGGCCCTTTGGATGTGGCACCTTCCTGGGGTGTCCTCCTTGAATCTGTAATGACCCTTGAGGTTTCCCGGTTCTAACACAGCATGGGAGGTATTTGAGCAGAACAATCATATCATCTTTGTTACCATAATACAATCAGTGCCAATATCAGCATTAAACACAGTAAATAAAAAGAAAAGTTTTGTTAAATTCTATTCTGAAGACTTTGAGCTCAGGAGTTACCTCTCTGTCCCTATGCCAAAATTTAGAATTGATCAGCAATGTGTATACAACATGTAGATCATCAATGTACCCCCCAGAACCCTTTGGGGATAAAAGGTCATTGGGGAATCAGGGAGGTAGGGAGACAGGAGGAGAGTGAAATAGGGTTAGCAGATTTATGAAGATCACCTAGACCCAAGAACCTCATATATGCCAGCGATAATAGAGGATAAAAGGGCATATATAAAACTGTACCAAGTGTATGCTATAAGACTGTTGGAGATTTTGCTAACCTTCTTATAATAGTACAGAAGAAACAGGGCAGCCTAAGAGTCTTTTACTTCTTGGTATTGCTTCTGACAGGAAGATAGGAAAGGATGTGGGGATAAGAAGTGAATAGAGGGATCTAGGAGTAGATGGCAAAATAGAAGGTAAATTCCTTTTTTTTTTTTTTTTTAATATCTTGCCTGGTCTCTTGGTGTGGCTCTGGTTTGGAGGGATGCAGGAAATGGCTCTGGCTCCTCTTGGGCCTGGGTCCTCACAATGCAGCTTTGGGGTGGGGTGGGGCCAGCCGGCAGGCCTCAATCCTCCACGGTGGTGCTGGCACCCTGGTCTGTACCCAAGTCATCTGCGTGGCTCCGGAGTGGAGTGGGCCGGTCGGCAGGCCTCAACCCTCCGCGGTGGACCAGAACATTCATTTTTGTGTATGTCAGGCATGTGGGCTGGAATAAGAAATTACTTACGAAGTAAAATTAATTGGGAAGTAGGTCATTGGTAGAGTCCTTGCCTAGCAAGCGGGAGGCCCTAGGTGCATCTCCTGGACTGAAAAAATGTTACTTATTTGATAATCTATTCATTAGTTAAATGACTGAAATATCCAAAAGATAACTATGAAGAGTAGTGTTTTGGTGTTCCTGTCTCTTAAATGTCCCTCAAAGAATCACTGTTCAAAAGTAGTCCCAGTCGATCTCATCTTATGTGAGCAGAAGGCTGAGTTTCAGAGAGCTTCAGGGATGTGGAGCAGGATTAGGAACCAGGATTGTAGGGCTCCATAGCTTGTGCCCCAAACCTTTTATTTTTAAACCTAGTGTCTCAAGGTGATGGTGTGTTATGTGTAGTCTTGAGGAATATCACAAAGAACTCAATACACATGGTAGGTAAAGTCCCAGAGTTTGCTTCTTTTCTTAGAACAGGCTCCAAGGTCTGTCTGTGTCTTCCCTTTTCCCTACCCTATATTTTGCCCGACTCTCTCAGTGGGGAGAGGAGGGAGGTGGAGCTTGAGGGGATGGAGCCCGAGGGGGACCAGGCTTAGGCTCTTCCTGTACTCCCTCTTCTTGGAGACTGTGGTGCAGGAGAATCAGGCTCCTTTGAATCTCTGAACTCACTGAGTTCTTTCCAAGGTCCAGACTTTTGCAATTGATCTTAGCTCTTTCTGAATATGAATAGAAGGTACTGAATGCCCTGAATTTTAGCTTTGAGAATTGAGTGTCTTTTGATGTCATTTGTTTTTGTGTGCAATTATTGTACTGACTTACATTTAGTTTAAAATTGGCTTTATAGGAGGAGAGACAGGTTACTCATGTTTACCCTGTACTCCTGTCACTTACCATTGTGGGTGACTGACTGACTGAATGAATGAAAAAAGTGGTTCCCTAGGAATGCAGCAGCTGAAACTTTTCTCTTTCCCACTGTTTGGTGGCCACTATTTCTCATAGGCAGTTTGGGGAGTGAATCTCTTTCTTGACTGCATTCTTGTGTGTCCTGTTTGGGGCAGGACTACTGAAGGTAACAGCACGAACCCTCACCAGCCTGTGGTCACATCTGTGAAGGAATGGTCAGCTTGGGCTGGGTAGGAAAATGCAGTGTGATGCTCCAGAGTTCATGTCTGTGCACAGCAAAACAGCTGCTTAAAAGCCTGAGTCCATTACTTCTTGACAGGTAAGTAGGTCCCCAGTGAGCCAGGTGACTTGAATGCTATTGTCCTACATTCAGTACCCTTGACAATGTTATTGTTTTGAGGGCTACTATACTATTAGTAGTCCTTTCACAATTATCACTTACTATTTTGAGGGATAAAACACTGTCTGTAGTCCTTAGCTTAATTTTTAATATAATTTATTCTCCATTTCCTTCTAAATGTGCTGTCAAAGACTTTCAAAGATGAGAAGGATGCTCTTGTGCTGTTTCTGACGGGAAAGAGAGCAGAGAATGGTCACTTCCCAGGGTGGCAGCTGCTGAGTCAGATTCTTGTCATTGTCCTATTGCCACACATGGATGCAGCTTCTACTTAACATCAAGCCAGTGGCACAATCAGGTTCTGAGTTACTGCTTTCAGGTTGCCAGCTCACTTTAATACAGACTCATGGACCACTGATATCCTATTGCTCTACCTCATAAGGCCAACCCACATGCAGTCAGTGTGAATCTGATAGGGTTTCATGTGGCTCTCAGTGAGACTGCTGGTGTTTTGTACAAGAGCTCACAAGAAAAAGATAAAGAGGTGAAAAAATTGTGGGTCCTGGACCACTGGTCAAAGGGAAGAAGCCTTAGTGCTGGTGATGGGAGCTAAGGTGATCCTTTTTGTTCTATTTATTTATTTTTTTTGAGACAGGGTCTTGCTTTGTAGTTCAGGCTGGCCCTGAGCTCACTATGTAGCCCAGGCAAACTTCATACTCAGCAATCCTCCTGTCTCTGCCTCCCAAGTGTTGGGATTACAGGCGTGAGCCACCACGCCCAGCATTGTATGTGGTTACCGGGATTGAACTCAGGACCTTGTGCTTGTGAGGCAGGTGCCAGAACCACTGAGCTAAATCTCCGGCCCACTATTCTTTTAAGTGAGGTAGTTTTGAGCAGAGAAAATCCAATTGTATTGAACAATTCCATCAGAAGAGAGGTAAGGCTGGGGAATCTAACTGATTGCTAGTGAGTCAGAGTAGAAAGGTCTGGCTTCATATGCAAGGCCCCTGTGTGTTTCCAGATCAACTCCAACATCCTAGGAACTGTTCATGGAATTATTTTTAGTATCAACCCCAACGTCCTAGGAACTGTTCATGGAATTATTTGTAATAGCAATTATTTGTGTGTGTTTACCACTGTTGTCTGGGGCGGGGGGGGGGGGGAGATTTGTGTTGCCTGAAGGTGGGGCCTAGCTTGAACACATGGGGAGTTTTGGGAGGGAAGTAGGTGACTTTCACCCCAGAGTTTTAGGATCCTTTGTCACAGCCAGTGGCAGAACAGGTAGGGAAAATTCAAGTATCAAGGAGGAGAAAGTCTAGGGAGAAATGGATTATTCATAAGATTATTCTAGGTCTTGGTTCAGTGCTTAGTTTGGAAGAAAAGGCAACTTATTTTGGAAATTATGAAAGGAAACTGAATAAGGATATAAATGTTGTGAGAAGAAAACAGATAGCAGACATGAAAAAAAATTTTTGAGATGGAAGGAGAGGAGGAGGGAAACCATTAATGAGAATGAGAACAGGAACACCACTGGTAAGGCCAAATGGGAGGAAACTTGGTGTGGTCTGTGGTGCCCAAGGCTCTCCTCAGCCCTTGCCCCATTTATGTTCCTCTTGACGAGGTAGGAAAAAGAGTAACAAGGATGGAAGAAATCTGTGAGGTACAGAGAACCATTCTCCCCTTTCTTCACTTTCTCATTTTTCTCTTTTTCCTTTATTTGTCTGCTCTTCCTTGCATTACTTGCAAATTCAAACATTGGCAATGTTCAGGCTAAATGCTGGAATTCCTTGTTTATTCTTGAGTAAGAAGTTTATGCCTCTTTGTTCCAAGATTCTCCACCTGCATGTTGGAAAGGATTCACCTGTGTACCTGAGAGATCCTGTCCTTGAGTGTTTGCACACCAGTCAGAGGTATCTTATGGAGCAATTGATTTCTGTGGCTAAACAGTGTATGCTTGGTGATAGGTAATACTGAAAAGTGGAACTATAAGAAATGAAATATATTTAAAAATGTGCAATAAAATAACAAATAAAATAAAATAAATAATCCTCTTTCCTGTCTCATCACTTTGAGGATTGCCCAACTAATGTCTTAGAAATGAAGCAGTACACATATACAGTTGAAAAGCCTAAGGAGGTGTGTGTAATATTTCCCCTGAAGAAAAAGACTATATATAGTTATTCTCAGTAATGTAAATTGCTTTCCTTTTTTTTTTGGCACTACTGAGGATTAAACTTTGGACCTTTACAATGAGCAACATCTCAATATCTTACAACTTGAGATAAAATCTCACTAAATCATTAAGTTGCCAAGGCTGGGCTTGAAACTGTGTTCCTCTCTCCCAGAGTACTGGGATTATAGGTATGTACCAGCATGGCCCACCTTCATTGCTCTGTTCTTTTTAAGTTTCCCCATTTCTGCTATGATTTTAATATACTGCTGGTACATTTTAGATAAACAGTGATCACATTCCTCAAAGGGAATTGTGATCCTTCCCTCCTTCCCTCTTCTTCTTTACAAAAGCTTTGTTTCCACTTTTTCATTCTACCCTCTTTTTGAAGCAGTGAACTCAAAAGTATCATTGCTTGAGGAAACACTTCTAACTTTTCCCATCTCAATATCTGTTTATAAGGAGGATAGGTTAAGTTAACCAACAACCAGCCAACCAACCAACCAACCAACCAACCAACCAACCAACCAACCAACTAACCAACCAACCAACCGGCCAGCCAGCCAGCTAACCTGAATAGTGGAACAAGGAGATTTCAGCTGCACTTTAAAAGGCCCCTAGTGAGAGGAGAGATGCCAAGTGCTCCACGAACATTTCCTCACTCCTTTCATCACTGTGAGGGCTGCCTACCACCTACCCAGGCACTGCAGAAGTTCCAGGTGGTGAGAAGTTGATGAGATTTCCCTGTGCACTTAGACAAGGGCAGGGTGTCCCTTTGCTCACTGGAGCAGATGGCTTTGTACAAGCTATTTAGGATGCCCATGCCTTGTTTCAGCTCAGATCACTGAACTGGAAACGTGCCTGTCCACAGAGACACCCACCTTGGATGCTCCGTGTCGCCCTTTTTTGCCTTTTGCATTGCTCTTCCTTTCTGATGTTTCACCCTTAAAATGAAGCTTGTGAGTGGCCTGGTTGTTGAACCAGATGGACTGGTGTTTGCTTTGACTCTCTAAACAGTAGACCTTCTCCTTTTATTGTGTGTGCATGTGTGTGTGTGTGTGTACACATTTAACCAGCTTTAGCTGTAAAATGACTGTCAACTGGCTCCCTCGCTGTTTGCATCACCATGTGAAATAAAGATGGCAGTGGCTTTCAGAATATTTGCCTGGCAACTGCACTTTTGTATGCTGAGGCCAAGAAGTGCTAAAAGCTCTTGGAAATTTCAACATTTCATGTTGTGGAAACCGTTTTTACAAGTATTTTCACAACTATGATTGAGAGTGAGATCAGTGATAAAGAAGTGATGCTCCTTTTGAGTAAGAGGGTGCTTTGCAGACATGGAGACGCTGCTGGTGTCTTGCTTTTTTGTTCCCCTTCCTCCTACTTGGCCACAGATCCCTTTGTAATTATCTCCATCACCAAATCCTGGAAGGCTCACCTACCACAACCGGGGATATTAGAAGGGTTAAATGTCTCCTGCTGCACAGGGAGAAGTGTTCCTTTGTCTGAGCAGGAACTTTCCTCATCCAAAGATTATGTCTTTCTGTGACTGTGCTGTAATCAGAAGAGAGAGAGAGAGAGAGAGAGAGAGAGAGAGAGAGAGAGAGAGAGAGAGAGAGGGAGAGAGAGAGAGAGATTTTTCATGCACCCTGGGACTGCTGTTGTGGAAAACTCAGTAATGTCAGGGTTTAAGTCAGGAAAGTTGGAGTTTCAGAAGATTTTGAGGGGATCTCTTTGCCACTAAAAAGTAATGTATTTCCCATTATTAGAGAGGATGGTGGGGGAATATCCCACAACCAGGGCATGATGTTGTGCTCTGTGTTCTCCCTGTAGTCATTCAGAAGGCTCTCCTGGCTTAGCTATGTTGTGTTTCTTACAAACCAGGTCCTGGGGAGAAAAATGGCATTGGTAACTGTGTCCACCCCAAGGTCAGTGTCCTATTTGGGCATTCTGCTGACCTAAAGTATGGTTTTCAGGCTTGTCCATTAAAGACATCAGACTTGGTTGTCCTTACTAGACCTAGATCACTGGGTTTTTGGTAAGGACTTATGGCCAGGAGTGGTTTGGGGCTGGAACTTCTAGGTGGTCCACAAGTCTGCTCTTGTGCCCTATAAGTGTCTTGGGTCTGATGATTGGGCCGAGTGATGCTCCATGCACACTCTGTGACCCTGTGATCATTGAGTCTGACCCACATTTAACCAAGTGTGATCTCTGGATGGGTCTATCATTCAGACAGTTCAGGATCCAGTAATTTGATCCTGAGTTCTTAATGGTCTTGAATCAAATTCTGCTCTCAGACATGTATGACATAGATGATCAGTAGCTACCTGTCCATTCCTGCCAGCCACCAAAGATGGTGCCGGAGATGCAGTCCATCGGTTTCTGAGACATCATGTCCTGATGTTGGAACTGATGTTCTCATTTCATGGCTTAGAAAACTTGTTCTTAATGGCTTTTTTTTAAAAGTAAAGGTTCTGACTGATCTACACATAGTTGACAGAATTTCTGTTTCTCATTGTTACTCAACAGAAAATCACATGATGTAAAAACGAACATAGCAATGCAGAGGTACTACATGTGGGCTCAAGGGCATGAATACTGTTATGTGACACAAACTTGGATGCTACTTTCTGTACATACTAATGATGTGGACTTTGACAGTAATCTATTGGAACATTGAGCTTTGATATATAAGATTTTCATTTGAGGGTTTTGTGAGAGTAAAAGATGATACAAAAAGAAATTAGCATTTCCTGACTTGTTAAACATTAAGAATTGGTGGTTATTGTAAGTACTATTTCAGGTAGAAGCAGCTAATACAGTACCTGGAATGTAGTAGACATTGACTGAATGCTGCTTTCTCCATATCCTGTTTATTTCTTTGTGGGTGTTATCCCAGTCCATAATTATTTCTGTGTGTGTGCTTCTCTGTTTCTTGGGTCATCTGTACAACAGGGCAAGCTCCACAAGGACCTTACCAGTTTGTTGGCTTCTGCTTTCCCACCACAGAGCTCAAGGCTAAACAGTAATCAATTGAGGTATTTGCTGAAACACTGAATGTGTTTTTTCTTTATAAAACAATAATCTGCAGAGACATTGGAGTAGCTTTCCTCTGCACAGTGCTCCCTCAGCAACTTGTCAGGAGTTTTGCTGAAAGGGTATAGCATACCCCTTGGCACTGACGGGAGGGAGGAACTGAGTGGCTTTTAGGGATTTATATTAGGGTTAGAGGCTGCCTGGAAACCTTCCTCTCCTTCCCAGTAGGGATGTTGTGTGGACCACACTTCAATAATCCTGACTGCAATAGAGTTGCCTGACTCAAGGTTGGACTTGGCAGGGTTTTGCTATTGCAGTATGTTAGGCACATGCTGCAAGGGCTGTGCTGTCCACAAAAGTAGCCACATGTGGCCACAGGGCACTTGAAGTGGGATGAGTGTGAACAGAAATGGACTGAAAGAGTGAAATAAATATGGGATTTTAAAGACTGAATGAAAAAAATAATATAAAATGTCTCAATAATTTTAAATGTTGATTACCTGTTGAAATATTTTGGATATATTGGCTGATATAATAACTATTTTTACAGCCAGTGTTACATTTTTCTCTTCCCTTTTTAAAATATGGCTGCTAGAAAACTTAAAATGACACATGTGGCTTATATTTGTGTTTCTGTTATATTTGTCTGGGCCTATGCTGACAGATCAAGGCAGAAGATAAGGTGGTGAGCTAGCAGCCCCGTTTGATTCCAAACTTGTTTTTGAACTAATTTAATTTCGGACCTTGAACAAACGACCTGATCACTCTGTATTTTAGATCTTTATGGAAGTCTGTTCAGAGGCTTTACTACCTCAAAAAGAGGCAACACAGTAGGGCATTCCACTGTCACATGTGCAGATTGTTTTATCTGCATTCCCTAAACCATATCAGAGGATATCTAGAATGCAGAAAACAACCCCCTCTTATTTTGGGAATTGTATACTGACTGAGGCCCCTGTTAATTGCACTGGGCTTACTGTTTGTGGGAAGGACATAGAGTTCAACAAGCAAGGCAGGAAATGCTATTTTCAGGGACTAAATGTATAATAACTGGAACTTGGTAATCAAGCTAAAATACCCCATGAAATTACAGTGTATACAAAACAGACTAGCAAACTGTAAGATTCTCACCCTAATGGCCCTTCCCTCCTCATGGAGTAATGATTTTTTTCATCCACTCTAGAGTCATTCAGAAATGCACCTAGTCTTAGACACAATAAATGTAGAATAAAATATAGCAAGTGATGTACTGACCTGAGACATGCAATATCAATGTGTATCAATGAGTCTGAGAACTGTCCTCTCCTATAGACCCTGCTGGGAAGGAATCAGAACTCTGATGTTGTTTATCTAATTTAGATTGTGTCTATTTAATTTAGTGTTTCTTTTCTAATTTATGTTATGAGCCTTTTCAACAGAAATTGAGTCCTCTTTATTGTTTGTATGGTATAGTATGTTTCCTACACTTAGATAATATGGAGAAGAAACATGTTAGATTCTTGATGTGTTTCTTTTTGTTAATGTCAAGAGTTTTTTGAGGAAGTATTTGGAAGTTTGGGACTTTCATGTTTTGTCTGTATGTCTTGCAGTCACTTGAGAAAAAGCAAAAAGTTGAGAGACTTACTATTTACAAATATTTGGATGGTTGGTTTAATAATTTTTTAAATTAAAAACAGCTATTTGAGCTGTGTGGACATGGCCGTAAACTCTGATATACTCTTTTTGCCTACCTATATATAATTATGAAGTTGTTATATGGTGGTCACATGAAAAAAACTTGGGCCCCTCCTGCTGTGTGCATTTCCATCTGCGAGTACAGGTTGCATTTAGATGCATTATTTTTCTCTTTCTTTCCTTCAGCGCAATGTGAGAGAATAGGCATAGGCTCTGGAGTCAAATAGAATTAGAATCTGTGTTCTGCGGGGTAAATTGGTGGACTTCACCAATTTATTTCATCTGTTAGAGTCTCGGTTTTCTTCACTGACTATAGAGTAAATTATATCCAGTTCACTTAGCAGTCTGAGGATTGTATTATGTCACCTCCACAAAAAAGTCAAGTTAAAAGGATACATTTCGATTTTTGCAAATTTAAACAGGTTTTTTATTTTTAAGACAAAATAATTGACATACACAATCTAAGGGAGGAAATGGTTTATTTTGGTTTAGGGTTTTAGAGGTTTCAATCCATGATCATTTGGTTCAAGACAGAAATATCCTGAAAGAAGGCCTGGCAGAACAAAGCTGAGGACCTTGTGGCTACCAGAAAGCAGACAGCAAGAGAAGAGTGAGAGAGAAGGGACCAGGAACCAGATGATACCATGGTCATGCTCCGCCACCCACCTCAGACATACCCGGAAGTGTATTTCACTAATTTCCTAGGCATCTCTGAAGCCAACCAAGTGGATGATTGAGATTAACCATTACTCATACTGTAGATTTGTTGGACCGCATTCACTCAGTAGTCTTCTCAAAGGGTGACTATTTTGCAGTTAGCTACTAATATCTCTAAAAAAATATTACTCACAAGTTTATTTTTTCTATGATCACTTTGAAAATGGAGGAAACAGACTCACCTAATGATAATAAGAGAGCCACACTGCTCAGTTTTAGGGACTCTTGTCTTTTTGTCAAAACAGCAAAAGTAGAAAAATGCTGACTTTTTCTCCCTTCACAGTGGGGAATTTATTCAACATCATCTATTTGAATATTCCCCAACAGAAACTAGATGCTTGGTGCTCAGACCACCCACCCCTTCAGTAATTACAGAACACCAATTGCTGCCAGGTATCTGGAAGACATCAAAGAAGACTATGTGAAGTTTCCTGTCCTCAAAGACTTGACAACTAATGGGGGAATCAGAGCACCTAAATACACATGAAAAAGGCAACTAAGGCAAAAACAAATCAGCATTATTTGTTCCACTGCCACTGTTTAAAGGGGTGTAGAATGTCTTGTGCTTTCCAGGTAGATAAGGAATATGGAATTCAGAGAAGTGTTTTGCCCAGCGCTTGCAGTTGGGAAAATTTTCTTGATTCCAAAGGTGTGGTTCTCTTACTAACTCTCAGCATTTCCGGACGCCTCTCTCTCCAACATCCCCGTGCAGCAGGTCTGGGTGGCTCCAGAGAGTCTGCATTACTAACAAACTCTCAAATCTGACTACACCCGAGTCTTGTGGTTACAGGATTAGTTGTGTCCAGCTTTGGGGTGAGGTGGGAAACTAGGGAAGATGAGCCTCATTTTGTCTGTGTATTTCTACTGCCTTTCTTATCCCTTTTACCTAGGTTACCCTTCACTGCAGTTGGCCAGTGCCATATGGTTTCACCAAATGGGGAAGCCATGTGTTGCATCTGCTTCATTCAGAAAGAGAAAATCCCTGTGTTGCCGTAATAGCCTTGTTCCTCTGCCTTTTCACTCTCCATATATTTGCATTTGAATATTTAACTCTGCCTCTGCACTCCCGTTCCTGTTTGTATTAAGGCAGTAATGAAATTGCTGGGCTCCTCATCCAAAATAACTGTAGAAGAGTTTAATGACAATTCTGCAAATTACAGTCACTGGTATTTATCCACGTAAAGCCCATATCCCATTGCTTTGTGAGTGGCAGAGCCCAGCCAATTGTTGGGCTAGCAGGCACTGGTGAAGTGAAAGAAGGGCCTGGTTGAGTTGCCTCACCATGGGAGGAGAGAGAGGCATGCACAATCAGGTATTTAACACTCCTCAGCAACCACAGGAGTTTTTATTCTCTCCCTGGCAAGGAACACAGCTCTTTACCGGTGTTTCAAGTTTGCCTCCAATGCTATCTGTTAGAAGTGCTTTTATCCCCTGAAGATACAGTGTAAAATACAAATCATCATTGGTTTTATCTCAGCTGGAGCTGCTGCTTCTCCAAATGCGTTTACTCCGTGCAACTGCCCATCAGACCCATTTTTCATCCTTCATCCCACTCCTTTACGATGGCTGGGTTAAGGCCTTTCTTCTGTTCTTTGTTCCTTTAGCTCAGTGAAGTAAACAGCAGGATTGATCTTACACTACATTTTGGTATTGTTCCAAGCGCTCATCAATAGACCCGGCTGGGAATGCACTGACTGGAAAGGAAGGGCAGATGGAAATGCACTTCTTGTTCTTTGTGCCTTTTAGTGTGCAGCGGAATGTCCCTAATCTGAGGGCTGCTGCACTGGCTGCTGATCGACATGCAAATTTATCATCAAATGATGAGTCTTGTATTTGTTCTACGGGAAGTCTTCAAAGGTATCAGAGCAGGATATGTATCTATAATATCTGTATATCTATATATTATAGATATATATCCTTATGAGAGTGAGAGAGCACTTGAGAGGCAGACAGACAGATAGACAGACAGACAGACAGAAAGAATTTGACTGCAGAAAATCCTAAGAAGGACTTTTCTTCACTCCCTCTTACATACAGGTCACTACAGTGCCTTGGGAAAGAGGAAGGGGATAAAAAAGCTGTTATGTTGCTATGTTTTTTTTTTTTTTTTTTGTGTGTGCATACCTCTTCACAGGTGCACAAAGAAAGTTAAATGTTCTGCTTGGAAAAACTGTTATCATAGAGGCAAGGCAACCTAAAGTAGTGATGACTTAAAAATAATAGTGGCCTAAAGTGAGAAAAAGTACTACTACACCATTCTGAGTTTTACTTTATCCTGAATGAAGTGTGATTAAATTGAACTGGAGGCTGAAAGAAACTTCTTCCTGAGTTATACACTCCCCTGTTATTTGGGAAGATGATAGACTGGTTGGCTTAGTGGATCTTTGGATTTATTTTTTTGAAGGCTCACTGGTTATATAATACCTTTAGGTATTTGTTTTTTTTTTTTTTTGAGACAGGGTCTCGCGTTGTAGTTCAGGCTGGCCCTGAGCTCACTATGGTGCCCAGGCAAGCTGCCGCGAACTCAGCAATCCTCCTGTCTCTGCCTCCTGAGTGCTGGGATTACAGGCGTGAGCCACCACGTCCGGCATTGTAGTATGCGGTGTTGATTGTTGGTGGGCGTGTCTCCACACCCAGCATTATATGTGGTTACCGGGGATCGAACTCAGGTCCTTGGGCTTGCGCGGCAGGCGCCGGAACCACTGAGCTAACCCTCCGGCCCTACCTTTAGGTATTTTTGAGAGATAACAGTCTGGAGGAGGACTTTATAGGAGGAATTATCTTCTTTTAAATACTCCTTACAAGCAAGACATTTCACAGCCCACTGGATGTGAGAGATGGTCTTTCCTTACATGGACCACCTCTCTGCTTTGAAAGAGAGCCTCAGTTTTTAGGGTAATGAAGCAATCCCACATCCTCCCAGCTTCAACTTTAAGAATGTATAGCTTTTCTTTCATTTCCACAAGTAGTCTTATTGTGAGAGTTATTTTTGTTGTGAAGTTTTTTTTCCTACATCTACCTCCAGCCATACTATCCAACTTAATTCCACCTTCTTCATGACACTGGTCATTACCTCTTTTGTTCTGGAAATGTATATACTATGTGCTTTCTTATATACTGTACATGTTATCTTGTTTTTGTTATCTAGGTTTGCATTGATCAATTTGTAGATATTTTAAAATATAACTTGTAAAATGTTGTACTTACCAAGAATTTGCAGATTTCTCTTGTTTGGAACTATACAAGTGCTAAATTGCCCACTATAACATAGAAATAATTCTGTACATGACTACTTGGAGTCATGAATAGAAATTTTAACAGGTCATTCATGTTAGTGAACAATGCTACATTAAATACCAAGAAGATACCCAGTAACTAAAAGACTGGTATACAAGAGGAAAAATCCCTACACAATACTTAAAATACTCCAAAAACTTTAAAAAATGGAACAATGTGTAAAGGCATAGAATAGAAAATCAAAGTCAAATAAATTAAATTACACATATTAAGGAAATGTGAATGGGTTAAGACTAAAGAGAAGAGTGAACTGATGAAGTTGACTGAATAAAATGAAAATAAGATCTTCTTATAACAACCCTGATCACTTCCAGTAGCAATGAGAAAGATTTGTGCATACTGATCTGTGATCAATAAGGAAAATGTTCCTATGATGCTCTTGGTAATAGATGGTCTCTTTGATTCATATTATAATGGTTAAACAATATCAAGCAGGGCCAGGGATTAATAAAACTGGTATTTGTAACCCTTAGGAACAGTAACAGGGGTGGTGGTAGCATGGCAGATATCCCCATAATAAGGAGAGGTTGGCTGCAAAACAAGATCATACTGGTATGGTCTGACTGTTGACTAATCTCAGAAATGTGGGTGAATTTTGTGCAAATAAGTTTACATATGTAAATAAATTTACATTTACTTTAAACATCAGTTTACATAAAGACTAAGCTATATTTCAATTGCTATTTTAAAATTCATCTTTTTACCTCTATATGACCTTCCTCCCTAAATTTTCTCAAATATTGAAGCTATCTTGGAAGTAACTGTTTATGTGTTTACCTGTGAGATTCTCAGGAAAGAATCTTTTTTAAAAAAATTCAACGTTGCTTTCCTAGTTTACAGCACAGAATAAGGGCTCATAAATGTTTATTGAATGGATGTTTGAGTGAATAAATAAGTAGATGATTTAAGATCTCTTAGCTTAGATGACCTTGGCCAAAGGTATTTATCACAGAGCTAGAAAAGAGCTAAAGAATCCAGCCTTCTGCTTCCAACTTATTCTGAAAAGTCTAGGTATTTCTGTTGTCTCCCAGACACTGAACCAGTGGACCTGTTTTGGGATTCCTGGTCTGCCTGTTACATGCTTTCTCTGGGAGGTGCCTGTGTTCCTGGTCTTTGTTGAACGGAAGTAGGAGTGGGATATTGAGAACTTAAGTTGGTTGGCAGGAAGAGAGAATAGCCCATCAGCCCTGATTCAGAATAGCTGAATCAGGTTAATAGTGAAGAGCAGAATGAAGGTGCAAGACCCTGTTAGTGAAGCCCCTGGATTGGCTTCAGTCAGGAAGCACTCACTGAGTCCTGCTGTCATGGGGTCTACTTCCTAACATTTTAGCAGATCTCATTTTTTCTGTCTTCCCCATTTTCCTCAGGCCCTGTAACTTTAATTGAGCTGATTTAAATGTTCCTTGCGATAAAACTGTTATTCAGATTTCTGAAAAAAATCTGGGCATCTCAGTAATGAAACCTGTAAATCCTGAATTTTACTGTTTTTCCTGAAAGAAATGCTATGTTCAAGTGAAAGAAATCTGTGATCCCAATGAATTTTTTTTCATACCCCCACCCACACCTCCCCACCTCCTATATACATGCTCTTTTATTTTCTTTCAGAATCATATTTATTCCTTCCCTCATTACATCCCCACACCAAATTTCTTTTGGAAATTTCCCATTCTAAAAAGATTATCATACGACTAGAGCTCATTTGCATCTACTGGTGCTCATATCAATGAGAAGATCCGGTATTTGTCTATCTGTGCTCTATTGATTTCACTCCTTAGTATGTCCTCCAGGTGCATCCATGTGCACCTAAATGAATCAATCTTGTCATTCTTTATGGCAGAATAGTACTCCATTTTATAAAAAAAAACCACATCTTCTTTATCCAGTCTCCAATTGATGGGCATTTGGGTTGTTTCCAAGATTGAGCTATCACGAACTGAGCTGCTATGAACAAGGGTGTACATCTGTCTTTCCACTGTGATTTTCTAAGTTCTTTTGGGTATATTCATAGCAGGGGGATGGCAGGGTCAAATGGGACCCCTAGTCCTAGTTTTCTGAGAAATCTCCACACATATCTCCACAATGGTTGCACAAGTCTACAATCCCACCAACAGTGGAGAAGGGTTCTTTTCTCCCCACAGCCTCACCAGCATTTACTGTTGGTTGATTTTGTAATAGTGGCCGTTCTTTGGATCCCACTGAATTTTTTTCTGCTACTTTCCCATCCAAGGAGAAATAGTTTTTGTGAAGCTATAGCATACAGCATAGCTTTTATTCTGTATTAGAAAATGAAATAGGAGTATCTTAGTAGCTGAAAAATCACTAAGCATGAAATTTTAGAGCTTGAAAGCAATAGATAGGTCACTAGTTATTAGAAGCTCTTAAGATCTCATGTCTGGCTCCTGTAATGTTAACCTTCTCATTCAGTGTACTAATCAGCTTTGTTTCTCTGGCCTGAAGAGAACTGTTTGCTGTGGCCTTATAGCATGAGCAATATCAAATCATATGAGGAAACTGAGAATTCAACTGTGTTTAAGGGAGAAGAGAGGTACAGGATTCATGCAAAGTCCAGACTCTGGCAAATCTTTGTCCACTGCTGGTGCTCTTTCCACCAACCTGGCCAGAGCACACTTATCAGGCCTAGGTTTGCTCTCACTATACCACCATCTTTTAAAAAATTTAATTCTTTATTGATACATTTTATATACACATCAAGATCACACTCAACATTGGGAATCTGTACTATACAACATGAAAATAATTCTTATTTTTACCCATTACCCTACCCACCCTACAACTCACACCCTCTATATTCATATGCTTTCTTTCTTTTTGTTAACATCATATTTTTTCTTTCCCCTCATTACTTATCTCTATCCTTTTCCTTTGAATATTTTCTATTTTGCAGTATCTACCATACATTCTAGAATTCATTTACATCTTCAGGTTCTCATACCAGAGAAAAGATATGGTATTTACACATCTGTGATGTATTTATTTCACTTATGAGTGTTTCCTCAGTGTATGTCTATTTGAGTATAAACTTATCATTCTTTAGGGCAGAATAATACTCCATTAAAACACATCTTCTTTATCCAGTCTCCAGTTGTTGGGCATTTGGATTGTTTCCAATATTTTGCTATCACAAGCTGAGCTGCTATGAACATGGAGGCACATATGTTGCTATGATATAATTCTTTTAATTTTTTCATGTATATTCTAGCAGGGGAATAACAGGGTCAAATGGGATCTCTAATCCTAGATTTTGAGGAATCTCCACACTGATCTCCACAGTGACTGCACCAGTCTACATTCCCAGAGACAGCAGAGAAGTGTTCCTTCCTCCCTGCAGCCTTTCCAGCATTTATTGCTGGTTGATTTTTCAATAGCAGCCATTCTTTGTGGAATGAGATGAAATCTCAGTGTCGTTTTCATCTGCATCTCTTGAATGTCATATGCTTCTTGGCTGCTTTTACATCTTCTTCTGAAAAATGCCTGTTCATTTCAGATGCCCATTTTTGAATTGTGTCTTTAAATTTGGGAGGCTGATTTTCTAAAGCTCTTTGTGTATTCTAGATATTACTCTTTTGTCTGAGAAACAGCTAGTGAAGATTTTATTCCCATATTGTTGGATGCCTTTTCCTCTGTGTGGTATCTTTTGCTGTGAAGAAGCTTATTAATAGAATGAGGTCTCATTTGGTGATTCCTTTAGCTAGTTCTCATGCTATAGAGGTTTTGTTCATAGAGTCTTTCCTTGAGCTAATGTCTCCAAGAGTTTTACATAACCTATTTTCACCAGATTTAGTGTTTTTAGGTCTCTAATCCACTGATTTTAGTTCAGTATACAGTGAAAGAGATAGGTCTAGCTATCTAGTCTTTGGCAGATTAAAGCCCAGTTTTTCCAGCACCATTTGTTAAAGAGGCTGTCTTTCCTCCATTTAGGATATTTGGCTCTTTATTACTGAGCTGCTATGTCAGATATGGTCGAGTGTAGGAGGTTAACTCTGTTCTTTTTAACACCACTGTTAGAGGTGCAGGACTTGAGAGGCTATCACTGCCATCCTCCAATGTGGTTTCTATGTCTGAGTTCAAAGTGAGCACCCCGACTTGTGCCAGGTTGTCAATGAGAGGTGGGGAGGGGATAGAAGAAGGAGAACATTGTAATGTGGCCACACTCCACTGCACCACTGTTGGGGAAGGCTATATATAGCTAGATAATGATGAACCCAGTTTAGATTCCAGAGCTTTATTGTTAAATAAAAACCAAGGAGTTAATTTTGATGGTCAGTAATAATGTCTGTCATGGTACTCTGCCTACTCTTTCTGTACAACATACACACACCAGATTTAGACAGTAGGGGATTGTAAACTCTTCCTTAGGTAAAAAGAACCAAGTAGGAGATATGACTGGTTATTAGAACTCTACGGAAATCAATAGAAAAACAATGCAAAGTGTGGTTTAATATTTTTACCTTCTTTGTGTTATCAGTTTACCAGTTATAGACTGAGTGAGCACCCGGGGTTTCAACTAACAGATGTACCAGCATCTTCTGATTCTCAGAGAGACTGTTACTTGTTTCTGTTGGAATTCCTGTTCACTATTTTTTTAAAAAAATAAATCTTTGGCAATTATTATTTTTTTTTGAGGTACCAGGGAACAAACTCAGGCCCTTGTGTGTCCAAGGTTGGTGTGGTACCACTTGAGCTAATTCCCCAGCCCTCCTATTCACTATTTGATTTTGTGCTCCCAAGTATAGAATTTGCAATGTAGTAATGATTTTGAAAATAAAATAGAACAGTCCTTTGTTCTTTGAAATTATATGCCATTCTAATTATGCTCCATAAACAACAACAAGAACAATGAGAAGGCAATTACTTACATCCTTTATATATCACAATGTTTGAAACATAAACTGTTAATCATTGATTTATCCATAAAATCATTGCATATATCATATTCTGGGTTTAAAAGGATCAAAAAAATAGCTGGGCGTGGTGGCTCATGCCTGTAATCCCAGGACTTGGGAGGCAAGGGCAGGAGGATTGCTGAGTTTGAGGCTTGCCTGGGCTACATAATGAGCTCAGGGCCAGTCTGAACTACAAAGTGAGATCCTGTCTCAAAAAAAAAATTCTGAAATTTGATATAAAATTTTTCTCTTTTATAAGATTAGGTTCTTCAGAAAAAATTCCCTTATTTATGATTTATGATTTTGAAAAGCTCTGGAGGTTTCTCATATGTCCAAATCTTCCTTGTATTCTGTATACTCAACATATGTAAATTTCTACTGCAAATTACAGTGTTTTAAAAAATATTTCTTATTTCTTTTATTTGATTATATCTCCTTGAGGAGAGTATCTACTTATGCAGTCTTCAGCGAAATACTATCCCTACAGTAGAGTAGGAACTCAGTAAATGCTTTCTGGATGGATGAAGACTTAGGCATGATTCAGGTGCTCTGCAATGTCACCTCCTCAGAGAATCTTTTTCTTACCACAACATACAGAATAACATGTGGACCCCTCCCCCAACCTATGTTGTTTCTCACTGTAGCCTCATCTATGGGTTTCCCTTAGTATCTGTCTCCCCCTCCACTGAGTGCACATGATAAGATCAAAAGGTTTCCTTCTTTTGTCTGCTGCTGTATTCCCAGTTGTCAGAACAGTGACTACTCCCTCAAGAACTACTGCAAAAATTGAATGGAATCTTATAATGAAATATGGACAGTTTTATTCAACTAAATTACTCTGGAAGGTTTCATACATTTCACGATGACTGATCAATCACCAAAGTGGGGCTTAAGAAACTGAAGAATCTTCTTAAAGAGTTGAACTACTTTCTAAAGAATGTAGATCGTTCATTGAAGGGTTCACTGCTCGCTGAAAATAAGATGATTCAGGTAATTCAAATTTAGGGATATGAGCTGAGGTCTAGATAAGCTTTTCTGGATAGACAGAAAATTGAATCTCTTCAGAGTAATTTGGAAAGAGGGAGGACAATTGGGGAGCTGGCTACTGGGTCAGAGAAGAGGAAATAGAATTATTTTTTGATATAACTGAGGAGAGATAGTGGAAAAATAAAATGACTGATACAGAGTTTAATAAATATTATGTACAACCCTTAGTGGCATCCCTTGATCCGGAGAAGAAGCCTACAAAACTCTTGGAATTATCATATTTTTCTTGGAAATTGTTAAGGGAGCTGACTCTTGGTTCTGGATATACATAAAGCTAAGACAGCCTCTCAGTAAGGCTTTGCAGATGTCAGGCAGTTTCCAGGATTACAAGGAACAAATTCTAAAGGGACAAAGCCCATCATGTGGGTGTTTGGCTCCCACACTGTACCATGCATTCCTTAGAGTTAGGGCCTGTATCTCCAACTTTCTCTAAAGACCTCTGCAAGGGAGTAATATGCAGAAGTCTAGAAATAATGATTATTAATTGAAAGCTAACTGTTATGAGGCAGAGACTACTGCTATGAAACCATCAAATATCAGTGCCATTCACAGGCAGCCTTTATTATTTGTCATGCATTTGTAGAGTGCCTTGAGTAGCCCTGCTCTAAGCTGAACTTGCACAGGGGCTCTGCATCCAGTGGAAAGTCCAGCTGGGCACATCACCTCACTATGGCATGGATTCTGGTCTACTCTGTGTGAACTTCTTTTGGGCTCCAGTTGGCATCATAGCTTGTGTTTGAAGGGAAGTTCTTTTGACTGTGATAATGGTGTCATAAGAGATTAATAAGAGCATAAGATGCCCTTTCAAGATTAGGCTGAGAACTGGAATATCCCAGCCCACATTCCACTGGTTTAAGTGTCACGAGCTAACATTGAAATTAAGAAGTGGGCTTATGTATGAGGAACAGCACAGGCTATGGATACAGGAGGGTCAAGCATCTGGATCAAGAATTTAGTCTTTTGTACCAACTGACCAGCTGACCAATTGACCAGCATGGTTCCTTGAAGCTGCACCAGAAAGCAAGGCCTTTTCCAATAGCCTTTGGTGGGGCTACAGTTTGAAGGCCTTTGAGGGAGTTTTTTTTTTTATTTGACTTCTTTGTGAAAGTGGCCATTAAAGTTAAAAACCTCATTTTTGTAATAGGATGCACACAACAGTACACATATTGACTTATGTTTTTAGTCAATATCAAGATTTATTGTCCCCAGAGTTAAATAAATCGTGATATTGACCCCATCATAAGCCAATATCTGCCTAATGCACTTTTTTAAAGTGTTTTGTATTCATTTATATTAATAGGACACGAGCAATCACTCACAGTATTACTCTGTTTTCTCTTCTTTGCTTTCTTTGTTATTTTCTCATCAGTCCTGGTAATTAGCCTGGGGTTAATAGAAGAAATGGCATGCTATACCAGTGAGAAGGCATGTGGGCATCTCACCATTACAAAGAGGAAGGGATTTGTTTCCGCAAAGAGCTAACTCTGCCTTCTGTGGTTCAGAAATGAATTCTGTTTTCTTCAGAAGTTGTTTTTCCTTCTCCTTTCTGATGTTCCTTTGGGAAATTCTGAAGGGGAAAATTGGGGTAAAGCAGGAAGAGATTATAAAGGGAGGGTTCCCCAACTGTCCTTGGATTGTTTTTTCACCCAGATTTTGATTCCTTTCCATTCTTTATTTCTTGTCTTTGTCTCCTTTCTGTTTTGTAGCTGACATTTACATTTTCTGGAGGAATGAAAAAATATATTTCTTTAATAGTGAATTCCATTTATCTCCATAAATTGGTTAGGGTATATGATCTAAAGGACTCAGCTGTTTTTAAAATAGGTTTATTCCTTTCTTTGAAGATTATTTCCACACAGTATAGATGAGTTAGAAGGAGTTTCATTTTGTAGATCTCTGCAAGAGCTCTACATTTGTGGGGCATCGTTTCAGATGTGGAGTTTTTGAACAAAAAAATTAAATTTATATGTATCACCTAAATTATTTCAAATTCATGGTTCAGCAAAGAGTTCAGATCTTAATCAAATATGTAATTTGCATGGGAGCTGTCCCCCTTCTCAATCATTACACACAGTTTTATTTACAGTGTTGACTAGATGGAGTGGGAGCCCAGGGCAGTGGAGTGTGTGTGTGTGTGTGAGTGTGTGTGTGTGTGTGTGTGTGTGTGTAAGATTCCTTTTGTGGAAATTTATTCTGGTTGCTTTCAGTGGGGGTCTATGGAAAAGTGTGGTTTACTGCAATAAAAATTTTCTGACAGATAATTGAGCAAAGAGCTTTTCAAACTGTTTTAATTCCTTGTATAAGGAATAAGGGGGACTTCCACTGTCAAGAATTTTTGAAAGGATCTCTTCAATATCCTCCTTGTCTTTTTTTTTTTCCACCAGTCAAAATACCCCATTTGGAGATTTTCTCTGCAGGAACCTTTCCCAGCTCTTCCTGCCATGTAGAGTCCTGGTCAGTTAGTCCCAATCTTGGGCTGGTTTCATGTTCCTGTTATTTTTGGTGTCAGTCTTGTCTTTATATAAGATTGATGAACTCATTTAATCTCTACAATAGCCTTAGAGGTTAGATTCAGTTATTATCCCTGTCTTAAGCACAAGGAGTCTAGACACAGAGAAGTTAAGCAGCTGGTTTCAGGTAAAGCGCAGAACAGCATTCAAGACCAGGTTGTGAGACTGAGAGTTTACACTCTCTCTGCAGTGGGAGATTCACTGATGGTTCTTGGAATAGGCCTTGGATTTCTTTCTTGAATATGGAGAAGACTAAGACTGAGCCTGCACTTTGTGTGGATCTGTGGGATAAGTTGGGTACAGGATAAAACTGGTCCTGTGGAAGATGATAAGACTTAGGGATCTTCTATAAGGTTTCTGCAGTGCTATCCTTGCAGATTGAAAACTGTGGGAGTGAAGAAAGGGAGTGTATGAGTGCATTTCCACTTCAGACAGCTCCCACAGTATGGCCCCTGGTAGGAATGTCACATCCCCAGGCCATTGTGGAAGTTTGCCTGGGAGGAAGTCATACCCTCTCCCAGCTTGCTACTGTCCACCTGGCATCAGCTTGGTGGTGCCCAGTTTGGAGGAGAATGTTCATACTCTGGCTGTGCTACTCTGCTGTGTCTGCCTGAGGAGTGGCTACTCTTTTACAGAAGACAGGGAAGCCAGGTCTACTGCTGAATTTTCTTTTTTATTAGTGTATGGTTGCAATTCAGCACAGTAATATTTGTTTTGGGGGAATATATGTGTGTGTGTGTGTGTGTGTGTGTGTGTGTGTGTGTATATATATATATATATATATATATATATATATATATATATATATATATAGGTCATTTTCAATCTCTTTATACTTCTTCTCTACCCTTCTCCCTTCTCTGACAAATTTGTCTTTTTGTTTCTTATCACCTTTCCTCTATTTTACTCTTTTGTTTATATTTTAAGTTTCTCATAGAGGAGAAACCATATGATAATTTACTTTCTGGGTCTGATTTATATCTCTTAACATTATGATCTCAAGTTTTCCTCCACATTACATGATTTCATTCTTCCTTATGTCTGAGTAGTACTCTATTATGTATATATATTTCTTTATCTGTTCATTTGTTGATGGGCATGTAGGCAATTTCCAGAGCTTAGCTATTATTAACTGTGCTGCTGATTGTGCATGTTATCACTACAGGATGATGTCTTTCACTCTTTCAGAGAGAAATATATCTGGGTCAAATGGAATTTCTTTTTGTAGTTTCTGGAGGAGTCTCCATACTGATTTCTGTGGTAGTCGTACTTGTTTATATTCCCACCAATGAGGTAGAAGCCCAATCCATCCACATTTTTAGCAGAAGGGATTAAAAAATTTACTCCCCAAACAATGACCCAATCAAAAACTGGGCAAATGAACTGAATAGACATTTCTCAAAAGCAGATGTACAAGTGGCCAATGAGTACATTGAAATTAAAACATTAAAAATGTTTAACATCTTTAGCTGTTAGGGAAATAAAAGTCAAAATAACTCTACTGGATTTTCTTTCTTTTAAAAATTAAAGTAATGCCGAGCAGACTGGGAAACGAGCGGCGGGTGGACTGGACCCAGCAGCTCCGGGCCCGCCATGCCGTGTTTCCGGCGGATTGGGGAACTGGCGGCAGGCGGACCGGACCCAGCAGCTCCGGCCCGCCGTGCCGTGTGTCCAGCAGGCTGAGGAACCAGCGGCAGGCAGACCGGACCCAGCAGCTGCGGGCCCCACTGTGCCCTGTTTTCCAGCAGACTGAGGGAACAGCTGTGGGCGGACCGGACCCAGCGGATGCGGCCCTGCCATGCCTTGCTTCCGGTGGACTGAGGGAGCAGCACGCGGACCTGGCTGCAGGGTGCAGTCCATTTCCAGTGTACTGAAGGCCGCCCACCAACCCACTGTATCCCAGAGCTGTGCAGTGAGGAGTCAGACATAGAGGTAACTCATAAGCTCAAAGTATCCAGTATAGAATCTAACAAACCTTTTTTTGTCTTATTTACTGTGTTTAATACTGATATTGGCATTTATTGTATTATGGTAACAAACATGATGTGATTGTTCTGCTCAAATACCTACCATGATGTGTCAGGAGTGA